>APFE030293723.1:110993-126328 GCA_000404065.3 Pinus taeda | reverse complement strand
GGGCCCACAGTTTGGTGTTTCATCTTCTAGGGTTAGGTTTTTGGATGTTTAGGGTTCTCCATTGTTTCTCAACAATAAATAGGCCTTCGAGCCTCATTGTAACACATTTCAGAGGCATGTAGCCACCACATATCTTCTTAGAGATAAACTATCATCATCTTAGCTGGTTTATTTCCATTTCTATTTGTAAGCATATTTTAGTATTTTACAGTAATGAAATGAAGTATTATTTCTGCTGCATCTCTGTATTTATGGTTATCTCTGTAATTTGTTGCGTTCCCGTTTAAATCTGGATCAGGGTTTTGAGGTGCAGTCAGTGCCCTTCTAATACCCTCCTTGGCACATAATTCTTTTGAAGGCATTATACATATACTTTCCTCCATTATCACTTCTCAAGGATTTAATTTTATGTCTAGTCTCATTTTCAACTAAGGCTTTAAATTAAAAAAAAAAACTTTGAATATACCTCATCTTTCTTCTTCATTAAACAGATCCAACATTTGCAGGAAAAGTAATCTACAAAAATCACATAATACTCGTGCTTTGCAACTAAGACTATAGAATGGTCCCCACACATCTGAGTGAACTTCCTCCAAGATGGCTCCAACTCTTATATCTTGTCCCTGGAAGGAGGATTTGGCATATTTTCCAAGAGTTCATCCCTTGCACACATTATTTTGATCAAGGTGCATTTTGGAAGTCCAGTGGTGATCTGTTGCATTATTTTCAAAGCTCCATGGTGTAGGTGTCCCATGCACCTATGCCAAAGCTCTCTAACATCTCGACCCTGAACATGTTCTGCTTTGATTCTCATGCAATGCATGCATCCACCTCTAGCTTATATATGTTTTTAACTCGAACACCCATTTGTTTTACTTTTCCAGTAGCAACATGCTTCAGATAAGATTTCCCCTTGTTGAACACCACATCATATCCATGGTATTCAAGTACAACTACAAAAACTAAATTTTTCCTTAGACCAAGCACATACATTACATTCTTTAGGTGAAGTTGGGAGCCTAACTCCCTCTTAAGGGTGACAGTTTCAATCCATTTGGTACTATACCTTCCATCATCTCCAAGTTCTATGTGTAATTGTAACTCCTTCTCTTCCAGGTTGCTGAAGAACTCCTTACTTCATGCCTTATGAAATGAAGCACGAGAATCTAAGTGCCATAAACTTCCTCATACAATACTTGCCATGCATGAAATGAGGGTGAAATCCAACTCAAATTTTGATGTGAGAGCAACACCTCTTGCTGATCCCGTGGACTTCTTATTGGATTTATTGTGTGGACACTTGGTTGCATAGTGTCCATATTCATGGTAGTGAAAACATTTAATGTTACTCAGGTCTTTCTTCTTGCCATGGTTTTGGATAGATTTTGCCTTTCCTTAGGCCTTCTTTCCCTTGGCCTTATTTCCTTTGCTTGCTAGAGAAAAGTTTTCTTCCTCCTCAGATTTGGATGTGACACCATCTCTAGTGTTTCTTCTGATCTCATCCTGCACCAAATCACACCAAAGTCTCTCCCAATCTGGTAGCTTGTGTTTTCCATTAACTGAATCCTGATAATTATATTAGAACTTCAGAAGGCCAAGTAGTTTTAAGCTTACAACTTCATATGATGCCACATTTTATCCTACTCCTCCAAGTTCATCTCGAACCTGAGTGAATTTGGATTGGTATTGAGCAACAACTTCATTTTTACCCATGCGAATGTTCCTGAGCTTGTCTCTTAATGAAAATTTCCTGGCATCACTATTGCTCTAGAGTATATATGTGAGAGTTTTCCACATTGAAAAAGGAGTCTCCTTTCCATGCAAGTTCAAAACCACATGATCTTTGGCACCCCCTAGAATAATCCTCTTGGCTTTTATTGTGTCTTTCTTCCACTGAGCAAGTGCTTGTGCATCTGATGTTGCTAGATTTGGAATATCAATTTGTGTGTATTCCCATACTCCATTGTCATCTAGGACAACTTCCATCCTGTATTTCCAAGCACAAAACTTTGAGGTGCCCTCTAATGCATACTCAAGCCTCAATCCATGGAAAGACATTGTTCTTGCACTGAAGAAAATCTACTCCAAGAACTCTGCAAATTGAAATTTTTCTGAGAGAATATATGCAACCTGGTTTCTATGTATCTTGAATAGTTTTGATACCATGTAAAAATAACTTGAAATTTGTAGCTGCTAATGAAATCAGATTGAAAACAATAGACACAAATTTCTTCTACTCAATTTGTGGAAAGGAAAGCATACAATAGAAACACATGCAATGACATGCAACCATTAAATCAAAATGAACATAGTATTTTTCCTGGGGAACCCAACTGGGAAAAGCCCCTCCTCTATTTTGTATTAAATCAGGTGAGAATATGGATCTGTTATAATGACAACTTCAATCCTTGAAGCTACACTTACACTACTATAACACCCTCATCCCACATCTACTGAAGCAACCAACCAATCGGGATAAACATGAGACGAGAGGCCACTATGATATGATTCAAACTCCTAAGTCACATTAAGGAAGTGGAACTGACAGAAACACACCATATAGACATTAATCATCAACTACATGACCCTCAGGAACCAATCTAATACTTTAGATAGCTTGCCTTGGGGTCCCACTAAACTTTTGGACAGCTTAAACCTCAATCGCTCTCATGCTATAGGCATGAGGGCGACCAGAAGCCCAAAGTCACTCTCACAGGCTTGCCTACCAGTGACTAGAGACCAAATCTATCAGTACTATGCTAGCGACTTCGGGATTTGAGCCACTTTTTTAGTCCCAGAGCCCAAGTCACTGCCTAGAGTCGAACCATCTCTTCAAAAAAGTAAAATAACTTGGAAATGATAGTACTAAAGCAAATACTTGTTCAAGACCTTGATTGGACCCCTGCTAGCTATGACAGGCATTTTGTCAAACATATCGCAAATATATAATCTACAGTTGTAAATAAGAGTTCTAAGCATAGGGGTCTCATACTTAGCCGATAATTGCTACGAACCATTGATGCCTCAACACATAAACTACAATTCCATCCATTAGGTCATAGACACATTGATCATTCAATTACAAGTAAAAACATGATGAGAGCCACACATGGCTGCTATCATAAAACACATACATAACCAGCATAATAGGGACATAAATATCAATGAAATCACAACCATATACACCACATATAATACATCATGATACTTATAGAAATACCTGGAGAAATAACCTTTCATTAATGATGCAAAATCAAAACCCGAAATGGGACTTCCATGTTCCACTTGACCGTAGAATTGCTAAGCCAAATCTCTCTTCAGCCATTCACCCCCGTGCCATATTCCAAGCATAAATGTGGGAGCTCATAGAACACATCAATCAAAACTCATCCAGGGGTTCCAGAGGCCATCCACCTCAACCCATCAAACAATGATTCCACCTCAATGCCGGACATCACAAAACCATCATCAGATTGGTCTCCATCCAAGCCTTCCAGACGTTTTCCAACCAAGGCTTCTAGAACTAGTAACTCAACCCACAACTTATTCAGGGCTTCCAGAGTGTTTTTACAACCATGGATTCAAGGACTAGTAACTCAACCCACCTAGGGCTTCTAGATCATTTTTCCAACCAAGGCTTCTAGGACTAGTAACTCAACCTAAGCTGTTACAGGGCTTCCAAAGCATTTGTCCAACCAGGGCTTCAGGACTAGTAACTCAACCCAAGCCAAGGAAACATGAGAACCAACCAAAAACAAACAATGGAAGTAACCCACCATCACCATGGCTATCTAGGAAATCGAAAGGCTAGGCAATCCACTGTCAATCCCGACCATCCTCCTGCCAATGATAGATCACAAGCAAAAATCCACATGCATATGCCATGCATGCCAAAATTAGCGAAGAAATCATACATGCAACTTGGTAGCTGCAAGAAAATATGACGTAGCTAATGATCTTGATGCCTTTTTGTGTTTTCCTGCTCTTTTGTTGCCTTCTTGCTCCAAAAATCCAAGTATGCCACACCCTCCAAGAGTGCTCCATGAAAGCTCTAAGTCTCCAAGAGTATGAGAGAGAGAGATAATAATGAGAAAGCTCCAAAAATGAACTAACAAAAAGGTTACTAACTGATCCTCAAAAGCCTTTTTAATAATGAGGCCTCTATTTTCTTCATTTTCCATTATTTTCCTTCATTTTCCTCCTCACATGCAACCTGTGACCTTTCACCTCCATTTTATCCTAATTTCCTTTATTTTCATAAATAAATGTGCCAAAAATGTCATTTTGCCTTTCCAAAGCCTTAGTCATTGCCTTTGCCAATTTACTTAGCCATAAACAGTCACAAGTGATCCCCATCACTAGGATTTTTCCCAACATTCAGCTTGGAATAAGTGTCCCATCATCCGTGGTTATTATTTTTCCTTTATTTACTTTTATTAGATAAAATTTTCCCGAGGGTTGTTACATCTGCAATACTGATCTCCTACACTCTAACATGCTCTAGCGAACACTTAGCCAAAATAGGCCACAAACTTCCTCTTATTTCCTTGCGCAATCCTTGAGGAAATTAGCTCCTAAAAAATAGGATAATTCCCTATTTCCTTGCTCAAATCATCAAGGAATTGTTCACCTGCTCCAATGAAAAACTTGTACACTTAACTAGTATACAATTGACAACAACAATGTGTCTTTTCCTCCACCTCGACTAATCAATTCGAATTCCATGCATGACTAGGGCTATTTTTAGTAAATTTATCAGTCAACTAAGAGATCAATGAGTTAACAACAATTACTACTACTCAATTGAACTCCTACTGACTCTATTCTAGACTAGAGCTCAAATATATAAGACTAATTTATGATAACTCAACTAGATTGTTAGATTTTAGCAAGCAACTCATGCACAACTCTACTTCTAACATACAAACTCGAATTGATTGATTTGGCCATGTCAATCCTGCTAACTACAACTCAAGTCATCCTGCTGATGTGGAATTTTGAATTTCTCCATTTGACTAAGGTACAAGTCAAATGAAGCTTTTTCTTACTACAATTTAACATTTGTTTATGAAACTTTGAATGAGGCATGAGTTAGTAAGAAACTCTCTCTTGCATATCATATTTTTTGGTTGTGATGCTTAAACTCATGCTCGAGAGGATAAAATAACTAAGTTGGACAATAAATCATAAAAAAATAAAAATTATTTCTTGGTTATACAAGTAGTGCAAATGTACACAAGCTTTGAAACCAATAAAAAACAAAAAATGTATAGTTGATATGACATATTTAGAGAAAGTAAATTTCCTCCCAAGTAGGAAGACCAACCAGGAGAGGAAGAACAAGGGAATGTAGTTTGAATTGGAGGATGGAGAACCTATCTCCATAGAAGACGATTAACTAAATGAGGAAGAGCCTAAAACACAAACCTTGAGAAAATAAGTTTGGAAAAGAAGACAAAAAAGTATAGCTCCAATTTTTGTTCATCTTTTATTTTATCTACTATAGATACTGAGCCTATTTCCATTAGAGAGGAAATTATTTCAAAGGAAAATAAACTTTCGACAAAGTCCACCATTCAATAAATGTTGGCTTTGGACAAAAATGAGGCATGGGTTTTGGCCAAGTTGTTACTTGGAAGGAAACCTACTATTAACAAATAGGTGTTCAAAAAGAAATCCAATGCATAAGGTAAAGTGAAAAAGTATACATATTTCTTGGTGGAAAAAAGATATTATAATATGGAAGGAATTGGTTTTGAAAAGTTCTTGTCTCCTCTTGCTAATTGACTTCTATTAGATTTCTTTTGTTTATTATTGTTACATTTCACTTTCAAGTAAAGAATATGGATGTATAAATGTCATTACTACATTGGGATATGGAAGAAGAAATATATGCACACACACACACACACACACACACACACACACACATATATATCCCAACCATAAGGTTTTTACAATGAAAGGAAAGGAAGACTTCATTTGTATATAGAAGAAATCCCTATTAATGATATCTAAAAGAACATATGAATATATTTTCTTGATAGAAATATGATTTCTTCAGTAACTTCAAAGAGTTTAAGACTCTTGTAGAAAACTAAGCAAAGAACGTTTCAAGGACATATAGTAGTGGAGAATTTTCTTAAAATGAATTTGTGTGATTCTATAACTAGTGTAGTGTAGAAAGGAAAAAGACCAATATGTACACACCTTAATAGAGTGGAGTTGTAGAAAAATGAATAGGATTTGATGAAAATCATAAGAAGTATGTTCATTGGTTTAGGGATACCACATATATTATGGGAAAACATAGTAGGTATTCATGTTACTTGACAAATATCTCAACTTCATCAAAGTTGGTTGATAAAACCATGAATCAAGCATGTATGAGCTTTGAATGAGGCTCCTAAGCCTCAGAGGAATTGAAGAATTATCATTCTCATGGAGCCTAGGTAAAACTTCAAATAATGAATCATAGGGCTACATGTTTAGCAAGGAATAAACCAAGCCACTCATACATGTCATAATTATTGAGGACTCTTCTCTCACAATAAAAAATCTCCATTCTCATTCACTTCCAACAAATGAAAGACTCAAATCCATATTCAAAGGGATCTGAATGGCCTTAACCAAAATCCAAGAAGCACAAGTATTTCACATGCTCTACCAAAAGAATACAAGGTCTGACTCTTTAGAAAATCAAGCCGTACTACACCCAATAAATTTTTTTCTTCTCAATGGACATGGTTCCCATCTCCCTATCCCATGATCATGAATCAAAAATTTTCCATTGATAGGCGGATAGCGGCACAAAAAGTTGAATCAATGGTGAGTATGCTTGTAAAGTTTAATTTCAAAATCTACAAATCCCCCTCACACCATCATCTAGTGTCATTCCCATGAATCCAATGTTCCCCTTTGGCTATGCACAATATTTAGAGGTTTGAAAGGATACTTTGTCACAATGAAGATGTCATCCTTGTTATGAAAAGTATATGAAATGCAATTTTTGCTTATGGACATGGTTTTAGCTGCCCCCAACCCATTTGGGAAATACCCCAATTTTCTTGGTTTCTCTTTGTATCTTACATCATAGACATAACACAATTATGGCCTATGGAAACTGACATGGTTTTAGTTTCCCTAAGCCACTTGGGAAATACCCAAATTTACTTGGTTTCTCTCCATGTCTTGCATCTCCACATCTTTCTCCCTAGGGACAAAAAATAATTCCCTTGTTCCCTAAGTCAATCTCTTAGCCAATTCATTTCTAGGAATTCTTGGACACAATAGTATATTTATCAGGGATTCATTCTTTAGAAAAGCTGGCTCAAGAGTACAAAAGAGGCATTTTGGAAAATAACATAGATCAAAAGGAAGCAATTGAATATTTGTAGCAGGAAATCAAATGGATTCATTTCCAATAAGATCACATGGCTTTCAATTAGATTTCAACTATGGAAAATGGAAATCCTCATCCCTCGAAGGCAACAAATTCAAGGATGGAAGATATTCAAGGTCTAGAAGATGAAATGTGAGCATTACAGTCTCAGATTGAAGAGATAAAATTTTATCAAGCCAAAAATATCCTCCCTCATGTTATTATCAACATCTCTAGTTGATATCTCTCCTTTAGCTTTGAATCTAAATGCCTTTCCATAGCCAAAGTCTCACACAAGTTGGGACAATGTTTCTCCAAATTAATTTCCATGTTAGCTAATGTATGTGAAATTTTGGATACTTTGTAGTTAGTTTATAATGTCAAGTATAGGGAATACTCTACCTTTAGACTACCATATTTTATAAAATATGGACCATTGACTCCATCATAACAACTTGGACAAAAGGAAATTTTGATGTAAATCCATTTTTTTGCTATGATTAAGATGCAAATCTAAACTAATACAATCTTCAAAGTGAATGAAAATTTTCATAGTTACTCATGTTGTCAAGAATTTCAGGAAAAAAATTGTGTAAAATAATCTTATTGGTTATGGTTTATAAAAAAGGTACATTTCTTGGTTATACAAATGGTATAAAAGGATGCGAGCTTTGCAAACTATAGATAGGGAATATAGTTGAGATGCAATATCTAGAGAAATAAAAGTTGCTCCTGGGTAGGAGGCATAAACAAGAGAGGAAGAACAAGATTCTATGCAGTTGGAGTTGGAGGACGAAAAACCTAGCTCAACAAAAGAAGATGAACTAGATGAGGAAGAATGTCAAATACTAACCTTCAGAAGATCAATTTGACAAAAGAACACAACTAGAAAAGTATATATCCTTCGATTTTAATTCTTTATATTTGTCTAATATTGATGAAGATCCTATCACAATTAGAGAGGTGATTATTTCATAGGAAAATAAACTTTGGAAGAAGTCCACTATTGAAGAATTGAAGGCCTTAGAAAAAATGACGCATGGGATTTGGGTAAGTTGTTACTTGGGAGGAAACCTACTAGTAACAAATAATTGTTCAAAATAAATTCAATTCATAGGGTAAAGTGAAGAAGTACAAATCTTTCCTAGTGGACAAAGAACATTTTAAGATGGAATGAATTGTTTTGGTGAGATTTTATTTGCTCTTGCTAATTGACTTCTATTAGATTTCTTTGTCTATTGTTGTTACATTTTTCCTTGAAGAAGAGAAGGTGGATGTCAAGATGAAATTTTACTTTGTGATTTGGAAGAAGAAATCTATATGTCACAACCATAAGATTTGATGGTGAAAGGAAGGAAGACTTAGTTTGTATATAGAAGAAATCCCTATTAATAATATTCAAAGAGATACATGGATATATTTCCTTTAATAGAAATATAATTTCTTTCGCCACTTCAGAGAGTTAAGGTTCTCTTGGAAAACCAAGTAAAGAACATGTCAAGGACTTATAATGGTGGAGAGTCTTGTTGAAACGAAATCATGCAATTCTATAAGTAGTGCAATATAGAAGGGAAAATGAATACTCCATACACACCTCAATATAATGGAGTTGTAGAAAGAATGAATAGGATTTCAATGGCAAAGATAATAAATATGTTCATTGATCTAAGGTTATGACATAAATTATAGGTAAACATAGTAGGTACTTCATCTTTCCTGACAAATAGCTCACCTTCATCAATGCAGTTAATAAAATTTGAATGTGGCATGGACTAGTAAGAAACCCTCTTTTGCACATCGAAGTTTCTGGTTGTGATGCTTATGTTCATGTTCCAAATGATAAAAGAAGTAAGTCAGGCAATGAAGCATAAAAAGTATATTTCTTGGTTGTACATATATTGTAAAAGGATGCAAGCTTTGGAACCAATAAATAGGGAATATATTTTAGATTCAATATTTAGAGAAAGTAAAGTTGTTCCCAAGTAAGATGAACGACCAAGTGAGGAAGAACAAGAGAATGTAATTTGAGTTAGAGGATGGAGATTATAACTCAACATAAGAAGATGAACTAGATGAGGAAGAATGTCAAACACCAACCTTGAGAAGATTGGTTTAAAAAAGAAGGCAAACATAAAATTATATCTCATTCATTTTTTGTTCTTCTTTATCTACTACCAATGATGATCCTATCACTATTAAAGATGCAATTATTTCAAAGGAAAATAAACTTTGGAAGAAGTTTACCATTGAAGAAGTGAAGTCCTTGGATAGAAATGATGCATAGGATTTGGCCAATTTGTTACTTGGATGAAAACCTACTAGTAACAAATAGGTGATAAAAAATAAATTCAATGCATAAGGTAAAGTGTAGAAGTACAATATCACTTGGTGGAAAAGAGGTATTTTAAGATGGAAGAACTGATTTTGGTGAGAATTTATATGCTCTTTCTAATTTGACTTCTATTATATTTATTTTGTTTATTATTGTTACATTTTATCTTGAAGTAGAGATGATGGTTGTGAAGAGAACATTCCTATATTTGGATCTAGAAGAATAAATCTATATGTCCCACCCATAATGTTTTACGATGAAAGGAAAGGAAACCTTGGTTTGTATATTGAAGAAATATTTATATGGAAAAAATAACTCACCAAGGATGTGGTACCAAAAGTATGAAACTAATGTTTTGGAATATGATTTTTCATGAAGAAAAAATTATTGCGACTTACATCAAATAGGTTGGTGATTGTGGTGTTGTATATTGACAATATGTTGTTAATTGGAAACAACAAGGAAAGCATCAAGGATGCCAAATCTCAATTGTAATACCAATTCTAATATGAAGAACCTTATTGTTGCAAATTTTATTTTGGGCATGGAAATTAAAAGGATAGTTTAAATAGGATCTAGATGAATCAAAGGAAACCCAATGAGATAATATTTCAAATATTTAATATGCAAGAATGTAAACCAGTCAATATTCCTATTCCTTTGGGTGTAATTTATTTAATAAAACTATATCCCATGAAAAAAGAAGAGGTAGAGGACACACTTTGTGTTCCTTATGTGAAAGTGTTGTAGAAGTTTTATGTATGTTATGGTTTGTGCTAGACCAAGCATTTCCCATGGAATGGGAACTTTGAGAAGATATATGTAAAAATTAGGAAAGGAACATAGGAATGTTGTAAAGAGAGCTTTCAAATATTTGCGTGGCATGTCAAAATATGGAACCCACTATGAAGGAATACCATGACCAAATAAAGTACTAGATATACGAGTTTAACACATGTTGGGTTGGGTTGGGTTGGATGTCTCAATTGTTGAATATCCTTAAGTGGTTATGTTCTTAGATTATGTGGTGGAGTAGCTAAATGGATGAGCAAGATACATGCAACAATTGCACTCTCAACTACATAATTTAAGTAAACGGTAGGAACTCATCCTAGTAAGAAAGTTGCATGGTTATAGAGTTGTATTATGATGTTTGATTCATATAGAAAGATGTAGGGATAGATTGAAATGGTAAAAGTGCATTATTTTTGGAAGAAAAATCTTGTTTATCATGTTAAGAAGAAGAATATTGTAGTGCATACCATTTTATTAGAGATGTGGTTGAAAAAAATAAGGTGTTATTAGAGAAAATTGATACCTTGAAGAATGTTACAAAATCACTGATGAATTTTCTTAATATTAAGAAGTTTTCTTGGTCTAAGGGAATCAATGGATTTAGTTGTGTCACGTAATTGATTGTGCCTCTATGCCCCCCCCCCCCCTCCCCACTTTGAAAAGTACTCCATAAGTGCGAGATTGTTGAATATGTGTTCTATTATTTTAGGTAGACTATGCATTCCAACACAACATTTCGATCCGTGGTTATCGACTCGCTATAATTTGATACCTCTTAGAGGATTAGGGTTGAATGATGCTACAAAACAACTAAATATTGTATTATGATTTGTATTTTTATTATAATGAGAGAAAAAAGTTGTGGCATTATTCTAGCAAGTGTTCCCAATTCAGGGTTTCTAGGGCAAACCCATGTGTATAATGTGTGAATATATGATTATTTACTTTTAATTTAATAATGTGTTAGCATTTCTCTCTTACACAATTTTATCAAACCCTTCACTGTCATTATGGAGCCATAGGAAAAAGATAATTTTTGTAGAGTTAGGGATAATGTCATATTTGCAGTGAAGAAGATGTCAACAAGGAAGGATCCCTTGTGTCTTAGTAGCGATGTCAAGAATTTCCTTTGTGGAAAACATGTTTTCTTTAATATGAAGCACTAAACATATATTAGGATCTATGGTTTAGGTGACCAACTATAGAAGTTGACTATGTTTGTTTGTAATTGTTATTTGTTAATGGTTATTAGGAAATATTATTTGGCTTGGAATCTACTTTTAAAAGATTGGGGAACCAATCAGTTCATTAATATTCCTATCAAATTGGCCAACCATACCATAAATAATATTGGGCAATTTAAACAATTTGTTTTGAGAATGGAAGGTTTTAACCTATGTATGGAGGAAGAGTTGGATGGATGTGATCCATATCATTTTTTTGAGCTACATCTAAAGAGGCTTGGGCATTTCTCCCTATTTAGTGTTAGGGATAACAAGAAGGAAGAAAAAGTAGAAATAATCAAGGTTATGTTAGAGTTTAAAGCATCAAGAGAGGTGCGTTTGACATGGGAAAATTGTGTTCTAATGAAAATATTTTCTAGAACCCCATTACTAGTTATGAGTTTGAAATTGTCCAAGGAGATGATAATGAATAGATGATACTTGTCCCACTATGAAGTATGCTCATTATACTAGAGAAATTGCACCAAATATTTTGAGATGTATTTTTTTAATCCTTATAACACATGTACTTCTTTTTATCATTGGGAAAACAATAATGGTGGGGAGATTACTTCTTTTGTAAATAGGGAATATTTTGTTGATAATTCCATTAATCCATATTCTATACATGTTTTATAACCTACCAAGGGTCATACTATGCTAGGTAATGAGGTGAATGTACATGGAGGTAAAAATCCTTTTGCCAAAAACACATTTTGTGTTAGGCCTTTTGATTCCATTCAATGGTTTTATGGAGCATAATAAGATGATGGTGGGGAGTAAAACCCATATAGTAACAAATGGCCCTTAAGAACACGTCATTCCCAATGAGCCTAGAGAGAAGAAGAATGTTATTTTAGAGCTAGAGAAGAATAAGGAGAAGGTTATTACAAAAATAATAAATTTACATCTTAATCTTCTTCATGTTGCCTGCATTTCTACTATTGTGATATCTACTATGATTCCTTATGCCATAGTTTCAAAGGAAAATTCTAGACAATGAGCCCATGCTTGATAAATTCAAAAAAATAATTAATATTGAAAGAAGAGATGCAATCTACTTGACAACGCTGAATTTATTCAGTTTCCATGATTTTATATATGATAATGACAATAAATCATTGGTTGTAAGGTGAACTAAGAAGAAAGAAACTTATAAGAATAAAACTGTATTAAATGGACTTTCTAAGGAAACCATTAAAATAATAAAAGCATATGCCACATCACACTGAGAAATGTAATTTAGTAAAGATTAATCTTCTATGTCTCATTAATGATATCCTCCATGTAAGATGGATTAATATAAAGTTAAGAGGTGAAAATAAAGCATAACAAGTGCCATTGCAGTGGTGATGTCCCTATCAAGAATGTCTTGCATTGACTTTCAAAAGGCTATTTGTAGGGTACAAATACATAAAATATGGAGGGCCTTTGATACTTAGCTTGATTAGACATCCTGATGGGGTCTCTGCAAACAATATCAAAGCCAATGCGTAGCTACCCCTACCAAGTGTAACTGTGGGAGATATGTTGAATATGTTCACCCAAAAAAAATATGTATTGAAGGAGGAGTTGGAGCTACACTACTTGGTGAGTTATGAGTTTTTTGAGTTGATGATTGTTTTGCATATATTGTTGACAAATTTATACTAGATTCTTATTTAGATTTATTACGCCGTAAGGCGTTTCCCTCTGAAATCAACTCCCCTCTCTGCACACCTGTTATCTTGTGCACCCTATGAAATCTAAATTTATACTAGATTCTTATTTAGATTTATTACGCCGTAAGGTGTTTCCCTCTGAAATCATCTCCCCTCTCTGGATCATTTGTGTTAGATAGGGTGGTTTTCAAAAACATTTTGATGCCTGGGCACTGATTCCCTAGCCAGGAATTGTCTCCATGAAACAACATCAAATTTGGCGTCTTTGCGGAGGAGCGAAAGTTTGAAAATTTTCCATGGGATTCTTGAATTTTCAGATCTAATTTTTGAAGGTGAACAAGAATCAGGGATAGGCTGTTTGTATTTTCACCTGGCGAATTTTTAGATCTAATTTTTGAAGGTGAACAAGAATCAGGTATAGGCTGTTTGAATTTTCACCTGGCCACTTCACTGGTTTTCAAGATTTCTCTCGTCAGTAAATTCTGCTGATAAAAAAAGGAGTATTCTTTCAAGAGAAAATAGGTATAGATAACATCCATTTTCCAAGAAATTTTGATTCTGTTACTTGGCTCATTGTTGTTTCTTCCTATCCAGTTGATGAGAGTTTTCTTCTATCTTGTACAAATAAAGAGTAGCATACTCAGAAAGTTATTCCCATTCTCAGAAAAGGAAATTTTCATTTCTTCTCATATCCTTTGGTCAGAAAATTCCTCTTCATATTCTAAAAATAATGATGATCTTTCTATAAGTCATCTTGAACAAAATAATGTTATTTCTGCCCCAGCAATTAGTAATTCATCCTGTAACCATTCTGCAAGTTTTCATCCATGGGTTTGTTTTAAAAAGATATGGGCCTCTTAAATTACCATATGTTCTTCATGATTTGCCCTTGAAGTATCTCAAGTATCGTCTAAAGTTTAATGGAGAGGATAATATTTCAGTAGAACAACATAGGAAAATGGACCGTAAAAAATAAGATGCATGGCTTGCACCACATCGTGCTTCTACCTGAGATGCCTCACCTGCGTGTCAATTTTCGAACACTACCTCGTAATAGGAAGGCGCCTTTCAATTCACAGGTGTTTTTTATTCTTTTAAGATCTCGAGGGCACGGAGGGACAAATACGCTCTGAAGCTCTGCGCGACGCCACTGTCATCAGGTCCAGGGATCGATTCTTGCTGATCACGTCATGAGAAACCAGGCATGGATTGTCATTGCACAGGCCGATAGCTGCACGCTCCAATAATTCTTGAAAACCTGACAAAAACACTGCAATGATTAGTTTTTGATCAACGATCAAATTTCCTTCAATCGTCTAACACCACAGATCCACGGTGAACAATAGGACACGCTAACAGCTGGGGCACTTCATTTCAAAGGGAACGCCTTACGGCGTAATAAATCTAAATATTAAATGAATTTCTAATGGGGTGCAAAACTGTGGAAGGAAGGAAGTCAAGATGCGTTGGCAGACACACAAGCTCGACGATTTCTCTATTGGCCGGAGGAGAGGTCACCATCCAACGGCCACCCTTATCCCGGTTGCAGGTTCGATAAACCTGCTGACATGGAAGTGTGGACCCATCCTTTTAGCTCCGTTTACACTGACGGATGTTAATATTCATTACGAAATTATTTTCGCCGGAGAATGGTGCTGCCGAAAACTTTCTCAACGCCGCCTCTTTCTCGCTTGAAGTGTATTACAACTGTATTGTCCTTCAGCTTTAATCGCGGAGCTCGAGAGATAAGATATGCACATGTCTTCAACGTTAATCGTGGAGCTCGAGAGATAAGATATCCACGTGCCTTCACGTGGAGAGAGATTGAGGCTCTTCCGGTCTTCACTTTATAATTTAATGAAACTCACTCCCCCTAGCTGCACAATTGGAATTAGATTTTTTTAAAACTCACATATTTTATTTTCTTGGTTTATAAGAGAATT
>APFE030293723.1:66518-109267 GCA_000404065.3 Pinus taeda | reverse complement strand
TAATGAAATGAAGTGTTATTTCCGCTGCATCTCTTTATTTATGGTTATCGCATCTCTGTATTTATGGTTATCTCTGTAATCTATTGCGTTCCTGTTTAAATCCAGATCAATCTATCTCATGACATAATCTATTATAATGTCAAATCATCAATTGAAAGAGAGCAGAGATGCATCACTGACCACAACAAAAAGGAAATAATAAATAGGCAAAACCAACAAAAAACCATTTAGTTCAATGCAAAAAAAAAAAAAAAAAAAAAAAAAACCCCATGTCCATGTCATTGCTCTGACCACCATAAAATAGTTCAAAGAACATGAACCCAAGGCAGATGGAGAGGCCGAGAGTGGAAAGAGAATCTACTTCCAAATTTTGTTCCTGGTAGACATGCCTGAAGTTGATTTCCGGGATGAGAGGTAGGAAATTCCTAATCTGTAGCAACCAATTGAAGAGATCGGGGACATCAAGGGATGAGATTCCTTTTACCGAGTTAATTGTAGATAAGGAGTTTCCAATGATTAAGATTTCGTCAATGCCAAGCGAGGAAGCACATTGCAGGGCGCCCCAAAGAGCTAATAACTCAACCCTACCATTGTGTCCTCTACCACCATACCAAGAGAAATGGAAGTGAACATCTAGGTCAAATTGAAGAACAACCGCACATTCATAGTCACCACCGGAGGAAGCCCCATCAAAGAAACATATTGGATAAATTCTCTCCACATCAGAATAAGAGATAGATCGACGAGGGATTTTTGGTGCCAAGAGACAATCTCTTGGAATAATTCGATAATACCTATAGTACCTTGTTTGATGTCCAGAGCTTTTCCTTAAAAAACAAGGACATTACATGCCCTCCAGATGCCCCATTGAACATCAAGAGGGACAATCTTGTAGGCCTTCATTCTGTAGTTCCAAAGGAGTACGCAATCATGGATAGAAGGTACATTACTAATAGTAGGGATTCCAAAACGAATTCATACCTCTGCCCACATTTTAGAGGCAAAATGATAGTGCAGTAATAGGTGTGGGCCACTCTCCAAATCCAACCTGCAAAGTAGGCACCATCGAGGGTTAGAAAAGACTCTCTTGAGAAGATTGTCTTAGGTCAATACTCTATTATGGATGGCGAGCCAAGAGAAGCATTTTAGCTTCAAGGGAAGAGAGGTCGAAGTGATGTGGTCGTAGGCCTCCTTGAGAGGGATTCTGTCATTGACCATTTGCCCCCTTCCCTAACCCCCCACACTAGCTTATCTAGACTCAGTGATAAGTGGATATCGACCATGCATAGACTATTGTGATAGTCTTCCCACTCAATTGTCATGTCCTCCTATAAACCAACCTGCCATGCATGTGACCAATCCTGAGCAACACGAACAAGTCTATATCTCTCCCACGGGCCAGCAAGGATATTCATCACCATATAGGAGAGAGATTTGATTATTTGTATTGGAAGAGAGTGGCATCCACTGAAACCCTTGATGGAATCTAAACCAATGTGGATCCTTTGTCCATTTCCAACCACCCATCGAAGGTTACTGCTTAGCCACGGTAGGACAACTCTAATACTTCTCCAAATCTTGGAATGTCAGCCAGCTGAAGGTACCCCTCAACAATCCATTCCTCAATTATGCATTGAAGAGAGTATTTGTATTCATATTCTCTATCAGAGCCCTTTCTCACGAAATAACCTCCACAAATTTGCTGCGAAAAGGGCTAGGTTAAAGGATCGTGTTTCAATAATGCCCTAGCCTCCACATACAATCGACTTGGCAATGGAAATTAACCCAATTAGATGGATCCTCTTTACTGCACCAAAAACCAGACCAAACAAACTTAGCCACCATTGAGTCTATCTTGTTAATGAAATATTGGGGAAGATGAAAGAGATGCATCTAGTAGATCGAGATGCTAGTCAAGACAACATTTGTCATAATGACTTTTCCACCCAATGCCAACCATATTTGGTCCCAACAAAATAGTTTGTTTGTTTGTTTGTTTTTTTTTTTTTTAAGAAAGAAGACATTCCCAATCATTTAATAAGTACTTATTAAGCTTTAGAAAACATCCCAGGTATTTAAAACCATCTATCATAGAGAGTATTTTTATTCCAAACAAGGACACTATTTCAAGTACTTCTAGGTCATCCACCACCACATCTATCAGTTCAATTTTTGTCTTTGTTTATGTAGAGCCCAAAAGATTTACCGAAATCCATGAAGATCCTATGAAAAGTGACCCACTTAGAGAGTATTGTTTCACGAGCACACAGTGCGTCATAAACAAGCATCAGCTGAGAAATTTTTCATCATTTGGATATTATGCATCCATATATCAATGTTTCCTCAAACCTTGCCTTAACTCCCCTGTTGAAGGCATCCATGATCAGAATGAAACGAAGCAGAGATAATGCACATTATTAGCGAAGCCCCCTATAAATTTTGAAGAAATGAGTTGGCACCTCGTTGATGAGAGAAACCATAGACGTTAATGTTATGGAAGATATTATCCACTTCACATGCTTGTGCAAAAAACCATTTTTATATATGATCATTGAGAGAAATTCCCTATCCACACAGTCATACACCTTGTGGAGGTGAACTTTCATGTTCCTTTTTAATTTCTCTTCTATGGGAGAGTTTATAAAAAATGAACATAATAGATGTTGGTACATAAATCAAACTTCTTAGTTTAGTTGTTTCACTTGAAGTAATCTTTAACAAGCTTTTTATATCCTCCATTACCAACCATAGAATTATCAAATTCTCTAGCATTGCTTTGTAAGTTTATATGAAACATGTTTTAAATAAATCATTTGATTTTAACCTACATGTCTGAGGTATATATTTCTCACCTTCACCTGTTTGTATTTCTTTCATTGTCTCAAGTAACAACTCTATCAATCTCATCAGCAAATGTTTTTTCCTTTTAGAACCCTGTGTTAGGGAGAAAAGTGTGTAGAACTAGATGATGTATATGAGTGCTTATGAGTGACCATCCTCTCCAAGAAATCCCTTTCATACCCCAATGTATGTCCAAATCCATATTGGATTTGTTGGAAAGATGGACCAATTGGACCACCCAACCTTAAAGTTGTTAATGTCAATGTTGTTTTGAACTCATTTGTGATGTCTTCCATCCATTTATGTAAGATTGGATATGTTTGTTTGTTGGGTATATGTTTTAATTATGAATAACTCATTTGTTTTGAATAAAAAGAACGCAACAATAGTTTTGAGAAATAATTTATGTGTCACTCAATGGAATTATTAGTGAGATTTTGATTAAAGTAAAATAAAAAAATATATTAATGTTAAAGAAATATTATCATGACATTATGTATTTATGATTTTCTAGATCATTGTAAAATGTAAATTATACTAAAAGTATATTTTCCAAGGATAAAAGTATATTTTCCATGGATGTAAGATTTCAGTGGCTCATTTTTTTGTTTTTTGTTTTTTTGTTTTTGTTTTTACATATAGAGAATGAGATATGGATTTTTTAAGATCAAAGAAATTTTGATTGAAAAATTACTTGTATAGTGTTAAAAAAAAATAAGATTTCAAATTTATTCAAGTAATTTTTATTTGATATATTTTTCTTTAAAGGAAATTATTATAGTTTGAATTTTTTTGTTAAAATTCATATTTTTTCTACATACAACTGTGAACTAACAAATGACATGATTATTTCAAAATTTAACAAAATTGTAATAAAGTCAAATAGGGTTTAGTAGAATCATGGTGTATTCTAGCCAATAATATTTTTAAGAGAAAATGGGTTGTAACTAAAACACTAAGGTTTTGGATTAGTATTTCAAGATATTGAAAACCCAACTTAACAAACACTAAGCCTATTGCTAAGAACAAAAATGTACCATGGAATTTTTAGGATATAGGGTGGCTAAAAAAATAGATACTTATATAAATATAATACTCGATGCAAGAAGAAACACATAAATGTTGGAAACTAGCTTACAAGACGTGGAATAAAAATGTCAGCTTTTAATGATATTACAAAATTAGGGGAGAGGCATTTCGAGAATAAATATTTGGTAGATTATCTACAATTATTAGGAATATGAAAGGAAACTCATTGAAATAAATAAGTATAGAATGATGCTTTGTCTACCATTATTTTGTGTGGCATTTCACAATGATATGAGAAATCCCACTCATGATATGAGTTTTTATAGATTAAATGTTAAAATGAATTGTTATTAAGAAATGAGAACCTTAAATAACTTTACAAGAGAAAAAATACCTCCAAAACATTAGGAAGAGAAAGAATCTATGAATGTAACAAATTAAGGTTTAATTTATAATATGACATCAAAACTCATAATGATGATTGATTTTTTTTTTTTTTTTGGTAATGACTAAGTAGCCTAGAAGGCCTACATAAGTTATGTAAAGTATACTTATAGATGTGTGCAGTGTTTTTTGTCAATACTTCATAAAATTTAATTATTAATAAATATTATCTATTTATAATATATTTCATTAGTTAGGTATTATGATTAGCTTTATTCCTAAAGTTAGGTATTTTAATATAAGATTGGAAAGATGATGTACTAATTCTTATCCAAAATAAAATATCTTCTAAACATTATAATACTTCATTTATTAATTTTTGTAAACTATTATAATGGATAAAACTAAACTAAGTTAACATTTTAATCAAAATGTTTCTAGCCAAATAAAAATTATTCACATATTTTTTTAGATAAAATATTCTAACTTAATTTAACAATGAATAAAAATACAATCAGTATACATAAGCTCATCAATTATAATTTTTCAATTTAACATTCAACTTATAATATGATAATATATTATATGAGTTTGACAATAAATAATTTATTATTAATTATCATATATGTTTAATTATAATGTATACTCTATACAAACATAACTCAATGTTGTTGCAACCACAATCATGTTAAAGAAAAAAAATTGTGACGCTTTAAGGACTAGCTAGTTGATAATTTTCTTTAAAACAAAATACATTAAACCCATAAGTTATCTTATTCCACTACAAAAGATGATATTATGGTATTCTGACCTTGTCACTATTGTGATTTTTCCACAGCTGAAGATAATCAAGCTTAATAGTATCCTGGGAAATGTTAATTAAATTAAATTGAAGTTACACTTAAATAAAATATGCCTTAAATATCATTACTTTTAATAAATCCTTTGATGACATATAAAATTGCTAAATTTGGAATTTAAATAATAGTGATATACTATATAATTGAATATAAATAAATAAAAATAATTGATATTATCAAATATCATGATAAAAAATTACACCTATGATGAAATTTAAACATATATTCCCTTACTTTTTATTGAAATGAAAATCCAAAAATAATGCCCAACAAAAAAACATCTGAACGAATTAATTCATATAACAGAAAAATAAAATTAACTTTAATATAATAGAATTTTTAGAAGTTTGCATTTAGATTCAAGGCCCGCCAGATTCACACAAGCTATCTTGAGATAAGATAATTCTCTCCTACCAGATTTAGAGTTATAAGAGAATCTCCAAACTAGCATGTCTATTTCTAATTTGGATTACAGTGGATGGAGATTATGGAGAATATAACTCGGGCCTCTAAATCAATCTAACCACTGAGCAAAATAATTACTTAACCAACAAAATTGCAAAGTCAGGTGTTAAAACACTCAATCTTCCATAGCTTTAATCTCTCCCATGCTGGCACTGCAAAGAAATAAAAACACTAAGAAAATTAATGAAATCAAAATACTAAGTAAATTAATGATATCTTTGTGCACATACTACACTTAAAACAAAGAGTTGCAACAAGGAAAGAAAATACAAATGCAAGGAAAAACATCATGTTTACCAAAATAATAAACATGATAGATGTTGGTTTATCAAATAGATGTTAGTACATAAGTCAAACTTCTTAGTTTAGTTATTCCATTTGAAACTATTTTAATTTTTTTTTTAGATCCTACATTACCAACCATATAATAAATAACTTCCTTGGCATTTCTTTGCAAGTTTAGATTATACATGTTTCAAATTAAAACAATAGAAACTAACATTCACATTTGAGATATATAATTCTCACCTTCATATGTTTGTATTTCTTTCATTGTCTCTTGTAGCAGCTCTATCAAGCTCATTAGCACATGGTTTTTCCCTTTTTGAACTTTGTGTTAGAGGAGGAAATTGTGCAAAGCTAGATGATGTATATGAGAACTTACGAGTGACCATCCTCTCCAAGAAATCTCTTTCATGCCCAAGTGTAAATCCAAATCCATCTTGCACCTGTTAGAAAGATGGGGTAGCTGGATGGTCCAACCCCAACGTGGTTGATGTCAATGCTCTTTTGAATTCACTTGCAACATCTTCCATGCGTTTTTCTGAGAAGTGCAAATGTGACTCATCACCAAGTAACTGCATAAGTGACTCAAAAATATGCCTAATATTTTGTGAGATCTTTTCTCGTTTGTGACTTGGATCAACATTAGTGGAAGAATCCATGGAATAATTAACATTATCATTTACCTTCAAAGAAAAAAAACAAATAGTCATAACAACAATAAAAGAGTGATAAAAAACATAATTAACATTATTATTTACCTACAAAACAAAACAAAAAATAGTCATAACAATAGTAAAAGAGTGATAAAAAAACATAAAATTAACCAAGTTATGAAATTATTACCATGACATCAACATAAGAATCCATGGAAACATTAACATTATCATTTACCTACAAAGAAAAAAAAACTAGTCAGAACAATATTAAAGGAGTGATAACAAATATTAAATTATTACCATGACATCAACATCCAAGTTATCCACACTTTCAAAGTCATCAAACAAAACATTGTATGGTATTAGATCACAATGACTATTATTTGTTGCTGTTGATCTACATATTCAATGAAATACTCAAATCACCTGGTTTTGGGTTGTTGCATTGATTCTTGCTTCTAGATTTTCTTATTCCAACCTTATTTTTTCCCTCATCATGCTAATCTTGATGACATGTTTGCAAAGATGTCCATTTTTCACCCAATCACAATCACACATAGCAAAACTTGAACTTGAATGGCACACCATATATGATTTATCTATATCATGTTGGCTTTGCACCCATGCTATTGAAGAATCTGAGTGGTGCAGTGTCACATTACAATCCGGAATAGATTGTGCCCTTAGCCATGAATGAACTTCTATTTTCTCCACCTTATAGTTTCTATGGAAGCCATTTTTCTTTGCACATTGATGCCACCAATAAAAAATGTGGACCACTGAACACAACTGGTGCACCAACCAATCCACTCGACGATGTGAAGCTGCTCGTATTGACTTCAAAAGAACTTGTTTCAAATGTGAATGGTAGGACTCAATACTGCCATTTGTTTCTTGTCCGGCATGCTTTAAGTGATGACAACATTTTGCCCACATTTCTAATTAACACAAAATAAAGTATGTCAATAGTCAATACAATTATACCAAATATATGTAAATTAAAGCTACAGAAATCAAACCTATTCTGTCCAACCATCGTGCTCCAAAGTAGTCAACAAAGGTGGTTTCCTCTTGGAAGTCATTTAGAAATTTGTTGGTCTCCTCAAGTGCAAAATTTGCATTTTTTTGTGACTGTGCATAATGTCACCTAGATGCTTAAACATGGCATGTCTTGTAGTATCATCTTTTACTTTCATTAAACAATTTTTTAACCATGCCCTTCTAACATGCCAAATGCATAAGTAGACTTCACATTGAAATATCGCCCTATTACACATAAATGTCATACAACGTTAAATATATATATATTTATATAGTGAGTCTTAACATGGGGTGCATGGTATGCTCTTGTGCCTACAAAATCATCAACCTCCTGTCCATGGCAAGGTTTACCTGTAATATCTATATGGTTCATCTCAACATAAGTGACCGAGGCACATTCTGGTGTTTTCTTAGATATGTGAACACTAAAATGACATGTGAAACCACGTCTTAGATGCTTACAACCTGGATGACTCCTTATCCCCTTTTCAGGCACTTTTGATATATCATAAGACAATGCATCAATATCTCGATAATCTTGTGGCCCATATGAACACCAAAACCTGCAAGAAACAACAAGATATTAACACATCAAAAATGAATTTAAAACAAAATTATTTGAAGAAAAAATTAGTAGAAAAATGCTTACATTATATATTCCAATGGCGAGTCAACTCTATATTTTGATTTCCAATATTTTCTTCTTTTGATTTTCTGCTAAAACTTTTTCGAAAGCTTGTTGGATACAATAGATTTTTGCTCTCCCCAATAACAAATTCATTATATCTATTTGAATTGATCCAAGTCACATTGTTACCTCCAATCATACTCCAATCCAAATCAAAAGAAGAAAATATTTCTTTTTGTGGATCTTGCACTTCAAGAGCTTGAAGTTGTTTCCATTTGAACATCTCTACAAGATATATAACTCAAGTTAATTTCTCATAAGTTTGCAAAACAAATGATATCTTCCATTGGAAAAGTGAATGAGTTTTGTGCTTAGAATATTAGATAGGTATCAAATGGAAATAACTTATCATGCTGATTATCATATTCAGCAATAATTTTCTTTTTTTTCCTATTTTTATTCACATATTAACATTTTTAAAATTTACATATTGAAAATAGCCTGAAATTTGAATTTCAAAGTTAAATATCCACTGAAACCACATCATGTGAAGCAAACAAAGAAATTATGCATCGTAACCACAAAGAAATTATCCACGGTAACCACATCCTCTTTTAACTTTGAAATTCAAAAATCTTTAAATTTTTTCAAACTACATAATTTTTTTAAGATTCAATATAATATGTTTAATGCTCCAAAACACAGGAATTTCTCATTTAAAAACTCAAGTTTAACAGTGTGATTGTCCTCATCTAAAATTACATGAGGAGTGTTTCTAAATTTGCAGGTCACTTTCTGGGTATGCTATATTCTAATTGTTTGGTGTCACTTTCTGGGTATGCTATATTCTAAATGTTTGGTGCCACGTTTGAAGGAGAGAAGTTAAAACTTAAAAATTTAAATGTGCTTTACGTGTTTATCTAAATTTACTAAATAGGTGAAAATTTGATTGAAGATTGTATTAGAAATATTTTCATTTGATGTGCTATATTCTCCTCACAGTAATCTATCCATTATTATTATGAAGTTTTAAAAATACCATGGTAAGGAGGTGAACTCGATATGCTTTGGAGAGCTACAACCCCATGTAATTTTTTTAGAGAGAAGCCTTGCTGCCTTTGAGATAAGTGTGATAGAAAGTGCATACATGCAACAACACTACTATTAGTCTAGTTTCCAATTTATAGAGTATGAAAAAACAAATTTAATATCCCAATCTACTTTAAATAATAAACTATAAATCAAAATCAAGCACTTCATGATCACAAATAAAAAATTCTAAATTAAAACTTTAATCCATTTCAAAAAAAAATAAAAAACACTATCCAAAACTAATTAATTACTCATTTATTATTTAGTAAAAAGTGTTACCAATACTAATAAAATAAACCAAATATCAAATAACATTACTAATGGCTTATAACCGAAAAACTATTTTCCTTATCAAGAAGTGATTTTACCCACTTTGACCACTAAAACAAACCAAAATAGCAAAAATATATGAAAATGATAATAGTAACATACTTTCAGTCAAAGGCTACACAGTCTCCCTGGGTATAACAAGTTGAATGAGCGAACATATGTTCCTCCTAATCCAGCTCCATGGTGAGGGGTATGGCGCATTCCTTCATTGCCTAAAATCGATTTCTTTGCCTGGCAGCTTTGTCACACCAAAATTCTAACCTACGACATTCTTCAGAAGAAAGGCCTTTATGATCCTTCCATCTGCCCATTGTGCAGTGAGAACGCAGAGTCAGCTGTTCACTTATTTCTTGAGTGTAACTTCTCCAAGCAGGTATGGTCCTCTCTCATTCAAAATCCAAATTTCAAGCTCCCTGGCACCATGGTGGATCTCTTTTCAACCTGGGCATTCAATTACCCTGGCCCAGCCCCTAAAAATTAGATCATCAGAATAGCGTGGGCTGTCCTCCCTAAGATCATAAGCTGGCAGATATGGCTTGAATGCAACAGAAGAATCTTCTGGAATACAAAGCAGAACCACAGGATTTTAGAAAATAAAATCAAATCTCAAATCAAGGAGTGCTTGGAGGATACTAAAGATGACTCCAATCTGAGTCAACAGGACATCATTTGGGAATCGACTCTAGGCCTTCAATTCCAGCCAGTAGTCAAAATCACCCCTATTATTAAAGACTGGCAGATAAGGAAGTCTGAAAATGATCTTCAAGGCTGGATCAAAATTCAAGCAAGACACTCCCTCTTTTTCGATGGGGCAGCAAAGGGTAACCCGGGCAAAGCTGGAGCAAGAGGAATCATTCTAAATCCATGAGAAGAAAAAGTCCAATCCTATGCCTGGGTCTCGGATACTCATCGAGCATTCAAGCGGAGGCCTTAGCCCTCCTACAAGGTCTCAAGAGCCTCAAAGAATTAAACATAAAAGAAGCCAACGTTATAGGAGATTCCGAGATCATCATAAACGCAATGGCTACCAAATCCCCAGCTCTGGATCTTAATCTAGCAAGAACGATAATCAGAATCAAAGGCTTGGAAAGCTATTTTCAGGATTTGAGATATTATCATGTGTTGAGAAACCATAATAAAGAGGCGGACATAGAAGCCAACAACGCTGTCCTCCTCCCTGCTGGAACCAAGATGAAAGACAGAAAAGAAACTTGGGAACCCATTCCATAATCTGATCGCTGCCATGTTTTATTGCTGGATACTAAATAAATTTGTCTACATCTTCAAGTGGGGGAAAATCTCTGAAATTGATTTCATGGACTCTTTAGCAAGTAAGAATTCTGCAAGATCCAGCTGCATACTTAGCCACTGCAGAGAGCGGAAACAAGGCAATGAGATTTCCAATGTAATAATTTTTTCGGCATTCAGGCCGAGTTGAATACAAACAACCCATAACCGTTTCTGTTAAAAAAATACATACTTTCATATTTCACTCAAAAATAATAATTTTACATTTAAAAAAATCTATAATAAAACATATAAAATCAGACTTCTAGAAATATATTAAATTACCGTATAAAATAAAATTTCTCACTAAATATCTAAACCCTGCTGAAACAAAATCACTTATTCTGTTTCTGTAGAAGCTACACTGTAAAAGAAAATATTACAATCAAAGCACCCTAATCTCTTGGGCGAAGCCACTTTATATCAGGGAATTTTCAGTGATAACTATTTGTTTTTTTAAATGGAAAGTTAATTTGGGGCATTTGGTTGCAAAAGAGTAAAAACCACACGGTTAAAAAAATATATTACAATTGCTTCAACGAGGGTACTTAATTTTAGGGAATTTTCACGGACTACTATTTATTTTTTTAATAGAAAATTAACTTGGGCATTCTGTTGCAAAAGAATAAAAAAAACACAGTAAAAAAATATTGTAATATTGTAAGATGTCTGTGTTAGATGCAAAAACATGGAACAATTGAGGGCGTGTGAAGAAAACACAGCCACATAGTAAGCGAATAATACTCTCCACGTCTGCACCTCGCAAGTCAGATGCTTTAACCAAAGACAGACTAGCTTTTGCTTCGGTGGTGGCTTGGGTAACACACTGCATATATATTCTATTTTGTGGTGGGTTTCACTATGGCAAAGTTTGTGCCTGCGCTTAATTTATTATCTTTCAAAAATCTCAGCAAGCCCCATTGGCAGGGCTCACACCTGGTACCCACTTTCACATTCTCTGAAAATTTAATTTGAAGGAACCGTGGGATCTATGTATATTGTAATATTGCATAAGGAGAAGTAGTCGTAGGAGTAATAAGCATTGGGATGACGTGGGGCCATATCCACTTGGCCAATCGGAAGTAGTGATATGCAGAGGGAATGACCCACAGTCTCCACGTGTGCCAGAGGCCATATACCACATGTGCATGGAGTAAATTGGAGTATGTTGGGATAATGCATTGGGTTGAGATGGCACGATATGACGTGGATCTTGTTGATGACATAAATTGCACCTTCAATCATCCAACACCTTGAGAAATTCCTAAATCCCTAGTTTAAGAACAATGAGAACATGGCCCAAAGCTTTATAGTCGTAACAAATAGAATGTAAGGGAATTGAGTACTTAAAAAATTAAAAGATATGAAAAAGAACAAGTGTAATCCATGGATGACACTAGATATGTCTTATACAACAATTACACAAGAAAACATATGCCTCGAAAACAAAATATTTACAACATAATTTTAGAATATTTACAACATAATTTTATGATAGAAATTCATTGCCAACATAAACATTATATACAAGACAAAGGAAGTTGTCATAATAAAAAGTAAGAAAGACAATATCAGATATAATAGGAAAGATGGCAAGATCATAAAATATCTTTCATCGAATTTGCTTTAAAAATGTTCAGAAATGGTGGAAATAAGCTTGACAAACTGTCAAAGTTCGGTTATCAAGACCCTTTACAAATGATAATGTTTTTGTAACCACTTAATCAAATGCAAGAAATAAACAATCTAACACAAGTTCAAGATGTTGCAACTGGTACAGATTCAAACTCTCGGACATTGGTACACTGAATAAATACCAAAGTCATCATTGTTGACAAATAAACAATAGTTTTTAATAAACTCATCAATGACCAAACTATGATTACCTGATCCACTAGAACATAAACTTAACTAACCCCTATTGCTGCTACTTTTTAAAAGGTGACCTGCAATGCAAGCTTATCAGTCTCCTAGCACTCTTAAGCAAGTTCAAAGCAACCCCAAACTGAAGTGAACTTATCAATAAATCATACCAAAATGCAGAAGTGAGGATGCTTCACTCTTCGTATCCCTTTTCCTTTTAACCAGGTGCGCACAATTGTTAGGTGGTTAGATGTTGGTTTATTTAAGCACTCATTTATCAAAATAGAAGGAATAGAAGGGGATAGGAAAAGTTACTAAAATAATAATTGACCAAAATAAACAAGGAGGGAATAAGACTTAAGAGGGAGCCCGATTGTCCACATTGAAACTAATTGTTGGGTCTCCCTTTTGACACTTATAATTCCCTAATTAACCTCTCTTTTTGACCTATTTTGCCTCAAATCTATCTACTATTCACTTATTTTCTCCAAGTATATGCCCTTTTAGCCCTCTTATGTCTATATGAGGTAATCTATATCTCAAAACACAGTTTCTATGTTTTATTATAGTAAAAGTATCATTATTTGATCTTTTACTCTGTAATTTCTCTAATTGGTTCACATAGATCTCTGGATTTCCTACTCTTCCAGTACTCGTTTAACATTCTGATGCTCAGCTAGTTCAACATTCCAGTACTCGGGCAGCTCAACGATCCAGTGTTTCGTTCAATACTTGTACGACAATCCGACACTCGTCAACCACCAGTGCACCTATCCAGTACTCGACCAATAACTGCGTTCTTAGTGACCGTGCTCACCACATGCGTGCACTCATCCGACACCTGACCCATGGCCCAAGATTTTGGTTAATGCGCTCATCACAACCATTCCACTATTTGATTCTGGTACCAAATTGCTCCATTGTTTCATTTCGGTACCAATTGCTTTAGCTGTTCTATCGTTTAACTTTGGTACTCATATTCTCTGTTCAATTTTGGTACCCGTATTCCACTGTTTTGTTCCAGTACCAACGTCTACTGTCTAATTCCGGTACCAGACTTAGTTCTTCAGCAAATAATCTACGATGGAACCAATGAAGCTGTTGAAGACATCTCCTTTACTTGGTTACCCGAGATCGACTTCCTCCTCATGCGCTTCATGTCATGAGGATGAAGTTACAAATGTAATTTCAGTTTCATTATACAGATTGATGATTATCTCCTGTACTTTGATTGTGACGACCCTCTTCTTTATAAAAGAGAGGTCTGTCGAACAATTAGGTTAATCATAATCTTTTTCTTGAATGATTAATAGTTAATCTCTTAATCTTCAAAGAGATCTGAGAAGGAGATTAGGTTGGAAATATAACACTCTGAGATTTGTAATGCTGATATTGTAATCTTTCCTTTTCATTAATAATATGAGCAACATTTGTTAAGATCAGTTTGTTATTTTACTTCTTAGCTCTGCGAGTCTTTAGCTTACCTTAGTAGCTTGGCAAGGGCCCATCGAAGCTATCAAGGCAAGTTTTCATTTGTTTAAGTTATTAAATAGTTTAGTGTTTCCAGTTTTGTTTTATGAGTGATGCTTTCTTAGTTCAAGTTGTATTTGAGTTGTAGATTTAATGATTGATTGTTTGAAGTACAAGAAGGATAAAACTTGAGATCTCACCATTCAGCAACATGCGCCACTAGTGAAGACTCATATTTCCTGTACTGATTTTGATTTCCTTGTTTAAATGCATTGAATTGATTAAGAATAATAGTTGCAGGAAACGAAGTTAAATCCATTTTGTTATTTCATGAGCTGATAAATGGAGGAACTCATTACTTGATTTAGAATATTCAGTTTGCAGTACTTGAGCATTGTGTGGCTTTTCATTAATTGTGGGACGAAATGAATTACAATTTGTAGAATGAAGTGTTAGTTTGTAATACTCACTATCTAGACTATATGCAGCAGAAAACAAAACTTATCTATTGTCGACACATTTAGTGCATCAACGCTACTAATTACGATCCTTAGTCAATAATTAAGTATTGAGGAAACACTTAATAATATTATAAAAAATAATATTCCCCAACATTTTGGCATCGTATATATATATATAATATATATATAATATATATATATTATAATATATATATATATATATATAAATAATATATATATTATAATATTATATATATATATTATAATATTATATATATATATATATATATTATTATATTATAATTTCCCCAACATTTTTGGCATCGTTGCCGGGGAGATGTAAACGGTGATAGATTTGTTTGATGGATTGTGAGTAATTTTGAGGATGACCTAAGGGCAGAGAGAAGACAGTGAGACGAGAGGTAAGAACCTGCACGTCCACTATGGTGGGGTCGCTCTAAAGTTAAGTTGTCCTCTCTTTTGGTAAGTAGTCAAAGTTTGATAATTTTGTTTTTATGAAAAGAATTACAAATAGGAAAGGTAGATTTATTTCATCTAAAAGCATAAAAAATATATACGGTCCTAAAATTGTAACCCTCACTAATTCTACTAATCGTTATGCAAGGAAAACACTAAAGGAGGGGAGTCTGATGGTAACAACAGAGGAGACATCAACAAAAATCAAGACAGTGGTAGAGGAAGTTCAGACTGCAGTGGAGACAATACCTTGGAATGTTGCAGATAATCCAGTGATTGAACCATCATCTTTTGTAAGTGAGACATCTCCAATTGCCACAAATCTTAAAGTGTGGGAAGGAACAATGGAAGGAGAAGAAGGAAGAGTCGACAACTAGGAAATTAATGAACAAAAGCATTCAAATTCCAATCCTTGACATTACCAAGAATGTCAATATGAAGAACATTCCCTTGTCATCATTACCTCATTTCAATGGTATGACATTCGAAGACGCTGATTCATTTTTATTCGAATTTGATATATTGTGTAGAAGTTATAATTATACAGATAATGCTCAAAAACTGAATCTTTTCTCAGCCACCTTAAAAAACTCTGCATTAAGATGGTTTATGAGTCTAGGGGAGCATACTATTACATCTTGGGATGATATGAAATCAACCTTTCTACAAAAATACGAGGACTACTATAGACCTAGGGATGCCTGGAATGACATCTTTAGAATGCAACAAGCTAAAGATGAAATCCTAGAAGACCATTTAGGAAGGTCTCTTTACAATTACCAAAAATCCAAACAAGTTTCTCTTGACCTAGCCATAGTTAAGACCATTTTTCTAAAAGGAGTGAAGGATGACTATATAGAAGTACTTAACCTTATGAGTTCAGGTGATGCCTATCAAAAATCATTTGCTGAGATTGTTGAATATTGTAAAAAGTACTCTCGTAATCAAGCCAAAGTTGGAATAAGTCCTAGAGAACTTGCAAGTAGAACTGTCAAACCACCCATAATTGGGGTAACTAGAACATAATTGGGGAATATGTTGGATAATTTTAGAACTAATATCCTTAGTACCATTAGTAACCAAATAGATACCCTCAATAGCAAAAGGAAGCAAGAACAGGAAAATGTTTCTTTAGTTATATTTTGTCCTCATTATAGGAAGAAACATCCTGAAAAGGAATGTCCCCTTAATACCCTAGAGGTTTGTAAAATTTGCACAAATAAGCACTCAACTGAACAATGTCCTTCGTTACCAGGACTGGAAGCTATATACAAAGGGGGGATAGAACCGCAAGATTCATCCTATTCCTCTAGGAGACCATGGAGGCAACAAAACCCCTACACGTCCCAAGTGTTGGCATTATGACACAGGTTTGGCGCTATGACACAAGTGTTGTCCTTGATAGCAACTCACTCAAATGACAGATCACAGTTCAGGCTCTCAGAATGCAAAAAAAAAAGATATATGCAGGTTCCTCTTAACCAAGTCACGTATACATGCGGGTTTGACGATCAAAAGGTGCATATATGTATGCACACACTTTCATGGACGGAAAAGCGTGTACATGTGGGAAATCTTATTTTTAGTCCATGGTATTTAGAGCTATGGCTTTGGTCCATGGTATCTCGTCCGACGTGTTGAACCCAGGTATTGGGTCCATAGTATTGGTTCTAAGTGCTTTTGGACCGTGGTATTGAGTAAGGCCTAAGACTATAAAAGGGGAAGGAGATCATTAAGAAAAGTGATTCACTCAAGTATTGAATATCTAATGAAAAGCAGATCTAGAATACTGGTCATTGGGTTATGGTGCATAGCTGGATTTGAACTAAGGAGGAACCTGAGCGCTAGAAGAAGGATAAGTTCTATTGAAGGGTCAAGATCTTAAGGCTTGAAGAGAAGTATCTTTGTGTGATTTTTGATCTGTTATATTTGGCGCATGACTTGATCTATAAATATGATAATCTGGGTATAGCTGATGTCTGAATATTTGAAAAGGGTAAATTATCTTTTATAGATCTATACACAGGTTCCGTATTGCAAAGGTGTGTCTACATGCAGGTTTGATAATTCAAAGAAGCGTATACGCAAGTTTGCCTTAATACAGAAGCGTATGCATGCAGGTTTCACATATTGAAGTAGCGTACGTCTCAAAAAATATGTTTTAGCTACTTATGTTTATTGCTGCAGTGTTCGAGGTTCAGAATTGGTGTCTGGTTACTGTTACTGTTTTCTGGTTACAACATTCAGAGAAGTGATTGTTTGAATCAATTTTGGTTAGTGAAAAGGAGTTTGGTTGATGCAGATAAATTTGATGTTTGATTGATGTTATTCATGGATCCAGTCTGAAAATTTATGAAACATGGTCCCTGGAAATAAATCGAAGGTTGTAGCGTTCTGTAGGTTAGAACCTATGTACTAGTACATCTGCTAGTACAAGAGCTAAGGGGGTTGTAGCTCCCTTCCAGGAGAAGCTAGAGAATGAGTGAAGGTTGTAGCCTTCTGCAGGTAGAAGCCTGCATACTGGTATAATACTACACCAATACAAAAATATTGTAAAAAGAAGTTTCTTATTAAAGGAAGATTAAGACGAATTACAGCAGGTAGTTTTCACCCACATTGGGTTTCCACCTTATATCTTGTGTCCATGTGTGTGATCTGTTATGTTTTACTGCACCTGTTTACTGTTCTTATAGTTAATGAAGTTCTGATGCATTGATTAAAGATCAACATTTAATAAATCATAAGTTTACTAATATACGTTGGTTGCTTTAGACACAATAGCATATATACACAGTTTCCCATAACTGAAGTAGCATATACAAATCTGATTATGAATTGAAAATTAATTGAATTGATAATACTGATTCACCCCCCCTCTCAGTATTATTTCCTACATAAAGTGGCAGGAGCATTGCATAGGCCAAAAGGAAGGACCCTATAGACAAAAGTACCCCAAGCACAAGTGAATTTGGTCTTATCCTGGTCTTCTGGGAAGATCTGTATTTGGTTGTACCCATTGAATCCATCTAGGAAAGAGAAAAACCTTTTCCCTGCCAGGCCATCTAGCACTTGGTCAATGAAGGGTAGAGGAAAATGATACTTCTATGTGGCTTTGTTCAACTCCTTGTAATCAACACAAATTCTCCACTTACCATTTTTCTTGGGAACTAACACCAAAGGAGAGACCCACTCACTATCGAAGATAGGGTAAATGAATCCTGCATCTAGCATTTTTTGCAGTTCTTCTTTGACTATATCTTTAAGAGCTGGATTCGTCCCCTTTGTGGTTGTCGAGCCAGCTTGAAACCTTCTTTGATGTATATATGGTGAGTACACACTGAGGGGTGTACTCCCTTCATTTCCTTGTAACTTAAAGCGAAGGCTTCTAGATTTTCCTTTAACATGTTGCAAATCTTCTCCTCTTTGAGAGCAGAAAGAGATGGATTGATTTTAAAGGTTCTCTCTAGGTTGAATTCTATGGTTTTGACATGGAGTGGGTTGGAATTGGCCAAGCATAAGTCAATTGGATGATTGTTCTATGTTTCCTTTACTTCTTCTTCTAAGGGTAATGAACTGAGAGTTGGACTTTAGAGTAGATGTTCAATCAAGTCATCATCATCATGTTGTCCTCCTCCCATGGTCGCTTCTAAAGCATAAATTTGGGTGGAATAAACTTCATCTTCTTCCTCCTCCTCCAACCATAAAGGTAAGTCATGCTCTAAAGAAGGTTGAGCATGAGGGTATAGGACTAACTGCTTAGACATGTTCCCATTCTTGATGGTCATAGTCCCAGCTCTACAGCTAATGTAAGCATTAGGTTGGAGAACTAGGAAATTTGCAGGGTACTCCCAAGATTCAATGGAGACCACAACATCCTCCACAATTCCCTCAGGGGTTACTGTGGAAAAATCTGCAAGTTGCAGAACTGTTGTGGTCTTCCTCAATGAACCTTGGAGGTTGAGCTTGAGCATGGTGTCCTTGGTCATCACATTAATGGCAGACCTAAGATCGATCAGAGTGTGTGGGACAATGGTACCATTGATGCGCACGTCTACTATATGGCTTCTAGGGTCCAAATATTTTGGACAGATTACCTACCCTAGCATTAATTCAAACAGTCGCCCAATGACATTAATGGTAGGGGCATCCCTTTTTCACCTCTCTGGATGCTTGAAGAACTTCTCCTTAACCTGTTGAAAATAGCAAGAAGAAATGATAAAAATAGAATCAAGAATATTCCAATTTTAATTTGTTCTTGAATTAAAATTGTGAATTAAAATTCGAATTTAGTCTCATCAGCTGCTTGGAAATAATTAATTAATTCATTATGGATTAATTAGTTGGAGAAATTCAAGTTAGAAGTATTTTTGCAGTCATGCAACAATTATCCCTTAATTAAGGAGATTATCCTTTAAATAAGGAGATAAGATTGAGTTATATTTGAGTTGTAATTAGTTAACTCAGTTTACTGAGTTAAGTCCAGTTAAATTAGTTCCAAACTGTTTGAGGAACTAATTGTGAGTTATCAGTCAATTGATACATGCATGCACTCAACCAGTGTACTCTAGACAACTGAAGATTCCCTCATCAGAAACTCATGCATGTCTATTATGAGAAAGACCCACTTGAGCTAAATGATAAGGACAGTGTACTATCAGTTCCATGTGTTTTCCTATAAAGGAAACTCATGCATGTAGTCAAGGTAAGGTTCCTTGAGGATTGCGCAGTTCTGACAGGGTGTGAGATCAGTGTGAGAGATCAGTGTTCCACTTGGTAACAGGAGGATCACCTAGGAGAAATTGTGCAAGGAAATAGGAGTTTGGAGGGTAGAGGAGAAGGCTTGTGAGAAGCTAGGTTTGCCTGTGAGCATCCAGGAGGATTTTATTGAGATCTAGCTAGTTGTGAGAGCTAAGGCTTTGTATAATTCTGATGTATTTCCACCTTGTACGATAATACATATAGTGGGGTTTTTAGCTGCGGTTTGCCCCTAAGTATTTTTTGTGTTTCATGTGCATTAATTCTTCTTCTTCTGTTTATATGTGTTCAGCTCGATCTTGATCAATATTTAATATTCCTCAAATTGATAGTAGAAGTAGGTTATAGTATTTTGGTTTGGTATATTGCATTATCAAGTTAATCTACAGTCAGATTTTCTATATAGTCTGAGAGTGAGATTTGTAGAGAATTTCCAGAATTTCTACATGGTATCAGAGCTAGCTGATCTATAGAGAAATTTCTACATAACCAACTTATTGTAAATGGGAACATCTTTTATTGCCTAGAGAAGTGGGATCTTTACACATATACTTTTCAATTCTCCTAGAAGTTCAGTCTCTTCTGGGGTAGGCTGGAGTGGTTGGGCTAATCTCTTAGGAAAGGGTTGATTTTATTTAAGGTTGCTTTCCTCTATTTCTTCCTCAACCTCCCTAGGTGGAGGTGGAGGTTGGTTATCCGGGAGAACTCTCCCATATCCCAGGTTAATCTTCTATATTTCGACAACATAATCTGGATATGATGTCTCTTCATTGTATACTTGTTGAGCCTGCCTGTTGTTTGGGTTCGGATTTGGTTGGGCAGGCATCTGGAGTTTCTTGGGTGGAGTAGAGTGTAAGAGTTTTGGTTGGTTAGGTGGTGGAGGAAATAGATCTATAGCATTGTTATATTGGGGCCTCCACCCCTAGATTGGTGTATTCCATTGAGGTTGTGGCAGAGCATAAGGTTGAAATGAATGGCTTGCTGGTTGGGAGTGATATTGAGATGTATAGGACCAAGGAGGGGCTATAGACCAGGAAGGATGAGTAGAGGGTCCCTAAGAAGGTATGGATATTATTTGGTTGGGGTTGTAATATGCATGGTATGACTCTTGCATGCCCTACTGGTATGGTCTATGCCCATGAGTTCTCCTTTGGTTAATGTAGCAAAGTTGCTCAGTGAACCCTTCAGCTCCTTGATATACAACTTTGAGTCTGGGTAAAGAAGGGCACTTGTTTCTGGAGTGGTTTTCTTCACAAACAGAGAAAGTTTCAATAGAGTTCAATGGGAATTCATTCCTAGGATGCCTCCTGGTGCATTTAGGAAAAAAAATGGCCAAGGCTCTCTCTACTTCTTCTTGCTTCCTCTTAATGTTCATGGTGTCCATTTGCAAGGCAAGGGTTTGCAACATCTCACTTTTGATATCTTCCAATATGTTTCCAATTTCACCTTTGATGGATGAGTTGGAAGATGATGTACTGGCCATAGGTTGACTACCCCTGCCCTTTTTCATGGCTACCCTAGAATGGTTTCTAAAGACAGTCTTGATATCCTCATAGGGTAATTGGTAGATATATCCTCTTGTTAACAAATGTAAGGTATCCAGAAGATCTTCTCTTACTACCCTAAGAAGGACCAACTTTCGTGAATCAGGGTTAAGTGTGCACCTGGCCCTTTTGTAACTAAGCTGGAATCTTTCTTCATAATCCTCTAAGGATTCATCATTGCCTATGGTCATCCTAAAAATTTCTTCTTTAGTATCCTTTTACCGAAAGTAGTCCCGATATTTGTTGTTAAAGTCCTACTGCATTTGAGCCCAAGTTGTGATGCTATCTCTAGGTAAACCCATGAACCAGTGCAATGTTGCATCCTTGAGGGTAGATGGAAATAGTTTTAACCTTTTCTCATCATCTGTATAGTCATAGGTTCAACATATAACATCAAACTCAAACAGGAAAGTGTTGGGGTCCTCTGTGGTCAAGGCCATGGAAATGAGGTAGGGTAGAGGGGCTTATATTTTTCATCTTAGTATCCCCATTGGTTTCCCTGATGGAGAAGACACCCTCAACTCTCTCTCTATTCCCTCTGTCATTTCGGTTTTCAGCCATTGGTTCAGTAGGAATGGGTTCCTCTTCTTCCTCTTACCCTGTAGGTTCTTCAAATATGTCAAGTTGCTCACCTAAGGGTTCCTCTAGTTCACAACCACTGAAGAAGAGAAAAGGTTGGTTGTTGGACACAGTGGGGGTATTTGGCAAAAATGTCCCTAAGTTGTACCTATTCCTACGAGGCATGAAAGGAAATATTTTCGATTTGGTTTTGTATTTTTTTTAAACTTGGAAAGTACTTGCATAATTGAAATTCTTGATTCAGTGAAGATTACTGACATAATGAAAAAGCTACTTGTTGAATTGAAATCTTACTTGAAAAATGGAAAGGAAATCAAATAATGCAAAATTAAAGAAAGGAAACAACTAGATTAATTTTGCAAAAATGAACTAACAACAGAATATTGAAGACAAAAACAGAAGAAAAGAAAGCAATAATCACATATTACTCAAACACCTCCCTGGCAACGACACTAAAAAGTGATGAGCACCAGTATTGCAGAAAGGATGTTGCAACTCTTAGGCTACCAACTTTACTTATTAGCCCGAGGTTCGTACAAACTTGGAGGTGATAGTGTTGTATGTACAAGTAAAAAGTGATGGTTTTTCTTGTTGTCACTATTCAGCGGGCGAGAGACCACTGGGGTTCCAAGCCAGACTACTATGGAGTCAGAAGAAGCTTGATTCTTTGATGGAAGAAAGGTAAATCTGTTCTAATAGAGTTACTCTACTGCAATAATGGAGAAGGCCAACGTGTAATGCTAAACCACACCATACCATAATTAACCATTTAAGAAGCTTTGCTAAGCAAGAATTCTAAATCAACAATAAACAAATGCTACTATCTAGGTTGTAGAAGTAAGAAGCATCAAAAAATACTAATGTGCAAGTAAAGAAATTAAACTAAATCTATTTTCACTTTTTTGGTCTTTTTATGCAAAATCAAGTATGCAAACTAATTGTTCTTGTCGATGTGACATGCGGATTAAGAGTGTTTGAGGATGGATAGAAGGTTTATTGAGTGGTTGGATGGGTGTGGAGGGTCCCAAGGAGGCTTTTGGTGACTTCTTAGAGGTTTTCCATCAATTCAGCCTCAAAATAGGCCGTTTTAGGAAAACCTACAAGATGTACTAGAAACCTAAAGGATGATCCTGTAGGAATTACAGGAAACCTACAAGTTACAACCAAGAGATAAATGTGAGGTGTTGGAGGTGATGGGAGGCTTAGGAAAGGTGTGTGATGGGTGGAATGGAGTATTAAAAGGTCTAGGATCACTCAGGATTCAATATCCAAGATGATAGATGGCTAGATTCGCTCAACGTGTTTTGGAGAATTTCAATGAAAAATGATTAAAAACTAGTGAGGGTGATGGTGAAAACAAGGGATGGATAAGGTGGATGAAGTGGAAGGTGGCTGCTGGCTATGAAGTCTTGGTATCCTCCTGAAGCACATGCTTTGCATAAAACATGTGTGTCTTCCAAAAAGTAATGCAACAAGATACATTTCCATAAACTAGAAAAGCAGAACTAATGAATCAACTGCCTATATTATGCATGAAGAAATTTGTTGAAGGGAATGAAAGCAAGAGTGAGATCTACTGCAGAAATGGAGATGGAAAATATGACAATGAAATCTACCTTGCATCATTAACCAAATACCAAAATTAAAGACAACAAACTCCAAAGCTCATAAAAGAACTAGAAATATGTGTTTTTGGGGCTACTTAAGGGCCCCTTCCTCAAGTCATGGTTCCAAAGGGAGGAAGTGAGGCTGAGACACCTGCTAACAACCTTGTGGTGATCCTTTTTCTCCTTGCTAACCTGCTACTTGCAATAAAGCACAAATGGAAGCAAACTATCACACAACCAATATAATCTACACTACTTGTAATGGAAAAGCATTTAATAAGCAAATGAAGAATTAAGCTATGAATCTACACTAAACATACATGTACAATCAAGAGGAGCCTTGGCTGCTAGGGTTGGGCCCTAACCCAAGAGATTCATCCCTCTTATTTAACTCAGTGTTGGCTCAAAACAAAAATCATTCTTATTACCAAAACATCAAATCAAAAATAACTGTCACAAGTTTTGTAGCTCGAAAATAGAGTAGAGTTTTACAATAAAAAATCTGAATCCTATTGAGGTCCTAGGCCTCTCTATTTATACATTTGAAGTCCCCATCAAATTCCTTAAAATTAGGGAGGCTTTACTCCCAAACTCAAGATAAACTGGTGCTTTGTCTGTCACTTGCTCGGCTGCCTTCTCGTCCTCATGATTTGGTTGTTTGCACTCTGAGCTGATGGAGGAATATTCGAATGGAGGGGTAGTAAATGAGGAGGATTTACCTCCTATAATCCCTCTCCCTTGTCCCATTCAAGTTTTGACCTTGGTCTTTGCCAAAATTCCTTGCTTTTCTCCTTTAATCCTGCATTAAATGCATATTAGACCACAAAGCATAATATCCAACTCTAACTCACCTCACAAACAAAATATAATCAAAAGCATGCAATAAGTTATGAGAAAAGTTGGTTTGACTAAGCTAGGAGGCGAATTAAGGCCCATATAATTACCCAATCATGAGGCTCATCACCTGAATGAATACTCTTCCACTGTTTGACAATCCGCTTTGGAAAATCTTCTTGTCTGACACTGCCACTATTGTTGCTTGAGCATAAATTTCAAGGCATTAGAATTTTCCCTGAGCATAGTAGAAACATTAGTATATCTTAACAAATTTGTTGCAATATCATATAAAAAGAGGCTAGTGGGCATCCTTTCATGAAACATTGTTATAACCAAATCCCCTTTGATAATTGACCATCAACACAAACAATGGTAGAGACATTTGAAATGGATTGTGCTCGAGTTGAGTAAAGAAGATCCTAAAACAAAACCAAGAGAGCATACCAATGATGAAATTCCATTCAACTTATCAATGTATTTATGAAAGTCAACTTTTAGGAATAATATCTTTTGACTGGTTTCCCTTTCCTCTTTAGCTCTAATATAATTGTTTAGGATGAACAATAAAACTGATTTTCTCATGCTAGATAATTCTTACAACCAAAATATCTATTCTTATTGGCAATGGATTTAGCTATGATATTTAATCCAATGATCAATCTATTTTTCTCCAACCTTCCATAATATATTGTTTTCTCCTTAGGGATAATTTTGATTATAAAGTTTGCATTTAGTTGTTATCTCATATGCTCCACCAAGAAAGCTTCGATCATTCACTTGAGGGCATTTTGAGTTCATTAAAAATTATAAAAATAAAATATTCTTTTGAAGAGGATTTGAAACTTGTCAGGGTTTGTGGAATAAAGAGTGAGATAGATCCTTGGACTGGGGGAACCATAAACTAGTCTCAATGATTAGTATTTGTATATAAAAAAAAAAATTATAGATACAGGAAGTCATCTTGGTTTCTAGATCCCTTTTAAACTTCACATGGATGTAAATGTCTATATTAACAAACAATTACATGATAAGCTAAAAGTTAATTCCCTAATAGTGGAAGGACATAATACAAGGTGTGCAATTAAGGATATCTCTAAAATTTCCATAATGATCCCCAATGTCAAGGGATTGTAGGGGATGTTTCCTACCTGTCCCACAACCTTGGGATGTAGGAAATGCAAGGGATAAGCCGACCATCCTTAGTGTACGAATTTGGCTTGAGATCTTGTTTCCATGAGAGGCTTACTTTCATCATAGTAAGAGTTATCATAGGGTAAGTATGCAACTTGTAGACTAGTGTGCTTATTTATATTTTTTTGGGTAGAAAATAAATTCATCTTTCTTTTACATGTAAAGGAGATTACAAGCGAACATTATTTTAATTGTGTTGTTTTTTATTTATTTAATATCATTATTGCTTCTTTGTCTTAACACTCATTTATCGTTTTGCAACTTTAATCAGTATAAGGGGAATATTAACAAAGACTATACTATGCATCTGATTAGGATTATATTGTGTTGTTTGTGTTTGTGTCTAGGGTTGATATGCAGTTTCTATGTAGCTACATCACACTTCCACTCCGTATCCTTGTGACATAGGTCAATTTTTTCCATCTTCGTTGAAAACAAGATAAATTTGGGTGTTTGACAAGATCGATTGAACTTAAGGACATGTTGAGTTATAATAATACAAAATGGAAGAGTTACATCATTCACTCTTCACTTCTAGTGTATTCACCTTCTTTACTTTGTATAGAAGGTAGGTTAGTCAAGTTGTACACTATGATATTTAATATATTAGCCCTTGTACTTATAAAGTTAGAGATAAGATGTCATTTGAGAATGTAGTAGTCTAACAAGGAAATCTTTTGCCTTTTTCTTGGGTAGATTTTCTGGTTGATTATGTCCAAAATTCAGTTTGCAATTTAAAAAATCTTACTTTTAAATTGTTGAGTCGAGTGCCTAAGATTTTTCCAGGACATTCAATCCATTTCTAAATTTGATCCGAAATTAAGAAGGAACACAATAGAATATAGATATAAACATAAACACAAAGATGCAACATAAATAAATCTTCATTTCATTAATATCAAAGAACTGGACGATGCTTATATATTTAGAATGGAAATAAACTAGCTCGAGTGATGGTAACTTATATCTAAGAAGAGATATGGTGGCTACATGCATCTGAACTATGTTAAATGAGGTGAAAATGCCTTTTTTATTGTTGAACAACAAAGGGAAACCCTAAACAACCAAAACCCTAACCCTAAGAGATGGAATGCCAAGCGTTTGTGGGCTTCGTTGGGGTTAGTTGTGTAGCCAACTTCCCTAGGTCATAACTTGGTCATCTGATATCTGTTTGGTGCATACGATACCTCATTAGAAATTTATCTTTGAGTACTATAGTATTTGTGGTAGGCCCCTATGTAGGACTATGGGCTTGCTACAAACCTAAAAAAAACACCATTTAGGGGGTCAAAATATATCCAAAAGTTTAGGACACGGAAAACCACTAAAAATGGTAAATGTTGCTAAATAGTAAATGTTGTTATAATCAAGGAAAATGATGAAACATATTGGAGTTCTAGGCAGAATAGGCAGGTGTCCATCAATATCCAACTCGATCAGTCATCCCCCCTTAGGAAGAAATGGTCCCCATTTTGTGCAAAGCCTCCATGAGGTGAGGAAATGTTTGTTGAACCTGGTCCCTGGTGAGCCACTTTCGTTAATGAAGTAGCTGGCCTGATTTGACAACTCGATATAGTTGGATCCTCTACTGGTGAGTGTTCTTGATATATGTTCCCATGATCCTATCAGTTATTTCCTATTTGATACAACATGTGTTGAGCTCTATTAGTGTTAGTTTCTCAACAATGTCGGATGTGTCGAACAGTGGGGGAAAGTATGGGAGCAGTCGATCCACATTGAACACTAGGTGCATGCAAAGGAACGGGCTAAAATCCAATGTATCTTATAGCCTTAGTGATGGTGTAACACCAATATTAGAGAAACGAAGCTTGCAATGGGCCCCATTGAGGCGTTCCTTCTACAGATGTAGCCAAACTTTTTCTTCCACCTAGAGCTAGTTGGGCACCCAATACTGATCATGACATTGTTTGTACTTAGAATTTGCTTTGTTTAATATGTCATGGACTTGTTGGCGAATGTGTTGGATACACTCAATGAATTTTTTAGTCGTATCAAGTTTAGACTGGACATGAGTTGAATCTGCCTAAGTAGCTGCAAATAGTATGTCAACATCAATGGGACAAAGTGGCAGGAATCCCAATCCCACTTGAAAGGAGATATGGCTAGTTGAATTGTGGAGATCTTTATTGTAAATGTATTGGACCTAAGGGAGGCTCTCATTCCACATATGTGGGTGCTTCAAGTTGTACATGTATAGTATGTGCATGATCATCTTGTTGACAACCACTGTTTGGCCATCAGTTTGGGGGTGGAAGGTCGTAGACTTAGTGAGATTGGTATCCAACGACGACCAGAGGCTTCAACATAATGCAATTAGGAACTAGTTGTCTTGATATGAGATAATGGAATGTGGTATGTAAAAGTGTACCCATGCTCCTTCAAAGACGATTTTGGTAGTGGCTTCTATTGTGACACTCTTCTTGTAGGCAACCAGAATGGCCATTTTAGAGAATATGTTGATAACCACGAAAACAAAATCATTGTCATGCTTGGTAGAAGGAAGGCTAGACATGTAATCCATGGAAATGGATTCCCATGGCTGGCTAGGAGATGACATAGGAGTATACATGCCTTGCTTCTTGATTGTAGGTTTGGAAATGATGTAGGTAGTGCAGGATTTGATGTACTTCTCAACATCCTGTTGAAGGTTTAGCCAATAAAAATACTTCTGCAACATTTCCACTGTCTTTTCTACCCCAAAATGTCCAGTGACTCGACTGTAGTGCACCTCTAAAATCATCTTGGCATGCTCACTTGAAGGAACCCAAAGGTTTCTCAGGTGGAATAAAATTGTGTCGTGGAGGTGAAAATATGGGACTTGCTTACCTTCCAGGGGCATTTGGTATGTGGTACCAAATTCTGGCTGACTCTTGTAAATATGCGACCACCCTGAAGTCTCATTTCCACAAGATTTGAGGACAATGGTCAGTGCCATAAACGGAAGTCGGCTGAGGCAGTCTGCAACATTATTGGTGCTTCCCTTCTTGTACTTAATGTTAAAATGGAATTGTTGTAGATATGTAGACCATTTATGATGGTGATCATTCTGAAACTTTCCTTGTATTTGTATGAACTATAAGAGTCGGTGGTCTATGTGGATGACCATTTCCTTCCCCATAATGTAATTTTTCCATTTTCAGTAGGCTTGCACAATGGAATACATCTCGTTGTTATAGGTGGGATACTTTCAGACTATATCTGAAAGTGTCTCACTGTGATATGCCACTAGATGCCTCTACTCGGTAAGAATTGCACCAACATCATAGTTAAATACATTGTCTCAATTTCAAATGGTTGTTGTAGGTCTACTAATATGAGCACTAGTGCAGACTAGAGGTAATGCTTCAATTCAGAAAATTCCTTTTGTTGGGATTCAGACCAAAATAAATTTTCTTTTGCTCTACCCCTGGTGACTTGACACAAAGGCCACGTGATATGAGAGAATCCCAACATGAACTTGTGATAGAAATTGGCAAGACCCAAAAAGCTACAGAGCTTTATTACAGTGGTTGGGGCTGAAAAATCCCAAATAACGTGTACCTTGGTTGGGTCCAAATGCACACCTCGCTCATCAATGTATACCCCAGATTTTAAACCTGGCTCATACCAAAAGTGCATTTCTCTGAATTGGCACAAAATTTGTGTTGTCATAGGGTTTGGAGGACCTGTTGGATATGGTGTATGTGCTCTTCCCAACTCTGGCTGAAGATAAAGATGTCATCCAGGTACACTACCATGAACAAGCTAGTGAAGCATTGAAAGATGTCGCCTATCAACCACATGAAGGTTGCAGGGGCTTTCATCAACCCGAAAGGCATGACTATCCATTCAAAAAGGCCCTCCTTGGATTTGAAGGCAATCTTCTAAACATCATAGGGTTTAATAGGTACCTGGTGATAACAAGACTTCAAGTCAATATTGCTTAAATATTTGGCCCCCTTGAGCTGGTCTAGAAGGCCGTCAATCTGTGGGATTGGATACATATTCCAGAGAATGACCTCATTCAGTACCCGATAGTCAATACAAAGCCTCCAGATTCAATCCTTCTTCTATACCAACACGATCGACCCCCATAGGGTGATGAACTTGGCCTGATGTTCCCTTTCTGAAATAGCTCATGTATCTGCCTCTTCATCTCATCGTTCTCTAGAATAGAGTATCAGCAGATTGGTCCATTAGGTAGTGACGTGCCTGGGGTTAGATCGATGGAGTGTTTGACCTAACAATGTAGGTGATCCGAACTTAAATAGGAATGCAACAAATTACAGATATAACCATAAATACAGAGATGCAACAAAAATAGCACTTCATTTCATTAATATCAAATACTAAAATATGCTTACAAACAAAATGGAAATAAAATTAGTTTGGGCAATGGTAGCTTATCTCTAAGAAGAGATGTAGTGGTTACATGCCTTCGAACTGTGTTACAATGAGGATTGAAGGCCCATTTATTATTGTGAAACAATGGAAAACCCTAAACATCGAAAAACCTAACCCTAAGAGATGAAGCACCAAAACTATGGGCCCCATTTGGGTAAATTGGTACATCAACGTCCCGAGGTCGTAACTTTGGCATACGATCTTCGTTTGACATGCACGATATCTCGCTAGAAATATCTATCCGAGGACTACAATTTTCAACTACAATCATAATCAAAAACTGATGTTTTCTTATTTTCCAAAAAAAATGTCGTTTAGGGCCTCAAAACGGATTTGAAAGTTTAGGAATCGAAACTACCAAAAATAGTAAACTATGCTACAATTAAGGAAACTAAAAAATTGAATGAAACATTGGTGGGGGTCCAAGTGGAATATGCAGTTGGCCACCAATATCCATCTGGATCATTCCTCCTCCCTTAGGAAGTAATGATCCCTATTATGTTGATTTCCTACATGATATGGGGAAACTTTTGCTGAACTTGGTTCCTAGTGAGCCACTTGCTTTGGTGCAAGAGTTGGACAACTTTGACAACCCAATACAATTGGATATGCTTTTGGTGAGTATTCTTGATCTATTTGTCCATGATTTGATTAGTTGTTGCATGTTCCATGTAGTTTTGGTTTAACTCTATTGGTTTGATTTGTTATGCAATGTATGATGTGTCTAGTAATGGTGGAAAGTATGGTTGAAGGTAATCCAAATTGATCACTGGATGTAGGCCAAGGAATGGTGGAATGATGAGCTCAAAAGAATTATCCACTACAGGCTTAGTGATGGTGTAAGGCCCATATCAGAGTGGGTGAAGCTTGCAGTGGGGCCCAACGAGGCACTCCTTTTGCAAATGTAACCAAATTTTTTTGCCCACCTGGAACTTGTGTGGCACCCGATGCTGATCATGACACTACTTGTACTTAGCATTGGCATTGTCCAATACATTGTCAACCTACTAGTAGATGTGTTGAATGATCTCAATGAAGCTATTAGCTTCATACTCGACATGAGCCAAATCTGGTGATGTAGCTGCAAATGGTATGGCCACATCAATGGGACATAGTGGTTGGAATCCCAATCCCACCTGAAAAGGGTTGTGGCTAGTTGAGCTATGGAGAGATTTGATGTAGTTGTGCTAGACATAGGGGAGGCTTTCATCCCATGTGCGTGGATTCTTTGAGTTGTACATGTGCATAATGTGTATGATCATCCTGTTGACGACCTCTATTTGGCCATTAGTTTAGGGGTGGAAAGTCGTGGACTCAGTGAGCTTGGTATCCAACATCGACAAGAGACTTGACCAAAATGTACTTAGGAACCTACTATCCCAATCCTAGATAATGGACTGTGGGATCCCAAAGTGTACCCACACCAGTTCAAAGAAGAGCTTAGCAGTGGCTTCCACTGTGATACTCTTCTTGTAGGCCACCAGAATGGCCATCTTAGAGAATATGTCGATGACCATGAAAATGCAGTCATTGCAATGCTTAGTAGAAGACATGCCCGACATGTAATCCATTAAGATGGATTCCCAAGGTCGAATAGGAGTAGGAATAGGAGTATATAGGCCTTGCTTCTCAATGGTCAGTTTGGAAATGGTGCAAGTAGTGTAGGATTTTATGGACTTCCCAACATCTTGTCAAAAGCTTGGCTAATAAAATTACTTATATAACACTGCCATTGTTTTCTCTACCCCGAAATGTCCAGTGACTCGATTGTAGTTCATCTCCCAAATCATCTTATCACGCTCGATTGAAGGAACACAAAGGTGTCCTAGGCGGCATAATGATGCATCCTAGAGGTGAAATTTTGGAACTTTCTTTCTTTTCAGGAACGTCTAGTATGTGTTGCCGAATTCTAGATCGCTCTTGTAAATATTTGGCCACCCCGTAGTCTCATTCCCACAAGATTCGAGCACAGTGGTTAGTGCCATGACCTATAGTCGGCTACAGCAATCTGCAACATTGTTGGTGCTTCCCTTTTTATACTTAATGTTCAATTGGAACTGAAACATGTATGTGGACCATTTCTGAAGGTGATCATTCTGCAAATTCCTTTGTGTTTGTATGAAATGGAGGGGTCGGTGGTCTATGTGGATGATCATTTCCTTCCCCATAATGTAATGCTTCCATTGTTAGTAGCCCGCACAATGGAATACATCTCTTTGTCATAGGTGGGATACTTTCAGACTATTCCTGAAAGTGTCTCACTATGGTAAGCCACTAGATGCCCATGATGAGTAAGAACTACACCAATAGAATAGTCAGAGGAATCTGTCTCAACCTAAAATGGTTGTCGCAGGTATGGTAATGTGAGCACTGGTGCAGAGCAGATGCAATGCTTCAACTTGGTAAATGCCTTTTGTTGGGTTTTAGGCCAAAATATATTTGTTTCCGCTCCACCTTTGGTGATTTGACTTAAAGGCCAAGTGATATGAGAGAACCCCAACACGAGCCCGTGGTTGAAATTGGCAAGACCTAGAGAGTCATGAAGCTCTATTAGAGTACTTGGGGCTGGCCGATCCCAAATGGCTTTTATCTTAGCTAGATCCACATGCACCCCTTACTCATCAATGATGTACCCCAGATATTGAACCTAGGTCATGCGAAAAGTGCATTTCTCCAAATTGGCACACAACTTATGTTGTCACAGGGTTTGGAGGACCTGTAGAATATGGTGGAGGTGCTCTTCCAAACTCTGGTTGAAGATGAAGATGCCATCTAAATACACCACCATGAATGCGTTGGTGAAGGGTCGCAAGATGTTGCCCATCAATCTCATCAAAGTTGTGGGGGAATTCATCAACTCGAAAGGCATGACCAACCATTCAAAAAGGCCCTCCTTGGATTTGACGGCAATCTTCCACACATTGAAAGGTTCAATAGGCACCTAGTGATAACCAGACTTCAAGTAAATCTTTCTGAAATACTTGGCCCCTTAAATATGGTCCAGAAGGTCATCAATCCATGGGATTAGGTGCTTATTCCGATAGTGGTCTTGTTCAGTGCTCGACAGTTAATACAAAGTCCCTAGGTCCCATCCTTCTTCTGTACCAATACAATTAGGATCCCACAGGGTGATGAGCTCGGCCTAATGTTCCCTTTCTGTAAAAACTCCTAAATATGCCTCTTGATCTCATTGTTCTCTAGAACAGAGCATCGATAGATTGGTCCCTTGAGTACTGGTGTTCCCGGGGTTAGATTGATGGAGTGATTGAATTGACAACATAGAGGCACAACCATAGGCGAGAAAAAAATGTTTGTGTACTCTTCCACGACCTTGTCCATTTGCTACTCTTGTGTAGAAGAGTCATGTCTACAAGTCATGGCCACAATCTTTTTCTTGCCCTGAGGGTGAATCATAAGGAAAACAAATTTCCTGGTCCATGAAAGGATCTTACTGCATTTCTTTGTAGTGATCAAAGAGATGGAGGTAGGCAGGGCTATCTCTAGTATCCTGTACAACTTATTGATCAAAGTAATAATCACAAAGTAAGGATTAGACTCATATGTAACATGTCACTTCCATAATTATGGTTTTCCTCATAATACATCACAAACTTCAAGAGGGGCAACATCACACAATACCTCATTCATGAAGGGGTTGATGTTGTAGGGAAGGCGACACTACTGGTTGTTGCTAAGATCTCGTCCTTGGTGAAGCCACCTGATGGTGTATGACTGCAGATGTGTTGTAGTCGGTAGGCCCAACCACTTCATGATCTCTGTTGAAATGAAATTCTTTTGGCTCCCATTGTCGACAATGAACTACAGTAGAGAACCCTTCACCCACATTTGTGAGTGGAAGAGGCATTCCCCTTCCTTTGGATCTTCACGCTCATTCTTTTGGATCTTGGTGGTGGCCATGGTGGCACTAGGCTCCACATCAATGAATTGATTCACTTTGTCATTCCCCTTGGTAGGTTCTAACTCTAAGTTGGAAAATGCATCTGAGTTGGAAGCCTTTAGCTCAGCCACCAGTGACTACATGGCCTGGAACTCACTTGTGTTGTGAGTGAAGCTCTTATGGAACTGACATCATTTTTCCATGTTGTTATTTGTCTTTGTGGTGTTGTTTTTTTCTTGTGGCTTCGACGGGTTGCCTTGGGTAACCCTACCTTGGCTTTGTCCTTTTCTCTGTGGTTTGGGGGTTCCTTTTCCTTGCTTCGGATTCACAGATCCAAAGTCTCGCTCCTTCTATTTAAACTTCTGCTTAATATAGACAGCGTATCGGTACGTCGTGCCGAGTGAGGAGATGTCCAAGAAATCCATCTCATCTCGGATGTATCATTGTAGGAAGTCATGGTATTTGAGTACCAAATGTTGCTAAGAATATTTGATACCCAACTTCATGTGAAGGCTATGGAAAAAATTGGTAAACTCTGGTACATCTTAGTCCCTTCCCTGCCACAACGTGGTCCACTTTATGTATTTATCCTCATAGCTCCCGACACGGTAGTATTTCTCCTTGATGGAGTCCCGAAATGAATTCTAAGTGGGTGTGGCTGAAGCTAATGAGGGCGTACTTTCATCCTTCTCCTCACAATAGGTTTCCTACCAGTCTTTGATGTGGGGGTTGACTTTGAGAAGTGAAAAAGTGATATTTCCCTGGGTGGAAAGATCATGAACATAAAAATATCCTTCTAGCAGTTTTAACCACTTATCTATGGCATCCGCATCTATATAAGCTTCAATATGGGGATGTAAAATTTAACTTGTACCTTAATGGGTGCGGCGCTTCCAAAGTAGTTGCTAGAAGGAGATGCATCACCTTTGGGTAGTTGCTAAATAATATGGGCAAAGTTATCCATCATCATGTTCCTCTGTCACTTGAGGGCTTCTTCGAGAAAGATTTTGAAATTATCTCCTACCCCCTCGTCTTTCTTCTCTTCCTCCATGGGATGCCGTCAGGATTTGCGAGGGTGGTCTAGTAAAAGTTCAACCAGTTCGAGCCCTAACTCCCTATATCCCGATCTCGTTGGGGACATGCAAAGAAAAACAGAGAAAGAGCAGATTGCTCTGATACCACTAATCCAAACTTAAGTGGGAACAAACAAATTATAGATATAACCATAAATAGAGAGATGCAATAGAAATAACACTTCATTTAATTAATATCAAATCCTAAAATATGCTTACAAACAAAATGAAATTAAACTAGCTTGGGCGATGGTAGCTTATCTCTGAGAATAGATGTGGCGGCTACATGCCTCTAAATTGTGTTACAATGAGGCTCGAAGGCCTATTTATTATTTAGAAACAATGGAAAACCCTAAACATCCAAAAACCTAACCCTAGGAGATGAAGCTCGAAAACTATTAGCCCCGTTTGGGTAAATTGGTACATCAACTTCCCGAGTTTGTAAATTTGGCATACAATCTCCGTTTGACGCACATAATACCTTATTAGAAAGATCTATCTGAGGACTACAACTTTCGACTTCAAACATCAGCCATAGACACATGTTTTTCCATTTTCCCGAAAAAAAAATGTTGTTTAGGGCCTCAAAACAGTTCTAGAAGTCTTAGGACACGAAGACGGCCAAAAATAGTAAATTGTGCTACAATTAAGGAAATTGAAAAATGGAAATAAATAATGGTGGGTGTCCAAGTGGAATAGGTGGGTGGATGCCAGTATCCACTTGGATCGGCAAGGGTGCCCCTGTGGTGAGGTGAAGATGTCCTTGTACTCCTCCCCAACCTTGTCCATCTGTTGCTACCATGCAGAGGAGCCCTGTCTGGACGTTGTGGATGTGGCCAACATATCCTCTTATTCTGAGGGTGCATCATAAGGAAGAAAAAATTCCAGGTATGGGAAATGATCTTCCTGCATTTTTTAGCAAAGATCAAAGAAAGGGTGGTAGGTTATGCTACCTCTCATACCCTGAACAATTTCTGACCCAAAGTAATAAAATAAAACGAGGTCCAGATTCATATACAACAGGACAATTCCTTAGGTATGGCTAACCTAATAAAACATCACAGACCTCCAGACGAGAAATGTCACATAATACCTCATCTACAAAGGGATTGATGCTATAAAGCAGGTGACACCGCTGGTTGACAAAAGATCTTGTCCTTGGTAGAGCCACCTAATAGTGTATGACTGTGGGTGTGGCATTGTTGGTAGATTCAATCTCTTAATGACCTCGACTAAGATCACATTCTTCTAGATCTTAGTGTCAATGATGAACAACATTGACAAACCCTTTACCCACATCTTCAAGTGGAAGAGGCAGTCCCCCTCCTCTAGATCCTTAGATTCTGCCTTTTGGAGCTTGGTGCTTTCCCCTTGTTGGGTTCCAGCTCAGAGTTAGAGCATGCATCCTTCTCTGAGTCTTTCATCTTGACCACAGGTGCCTGCTTCAAGCGATATTCATTTGTGTTGTGAGTGGGAGTTTTATGGAACTCACACCACTTTCCAGTGTCTTTCTTTGCCTTCCCATTATTCTTGGCTTACGGCTTCGAGGAGTTGTGTTGGGGGTTCATGACTTGACTCTTCCCTTTGGTCTGTGGCTTGGGGGCGCCTTTACTATGCTTTGTGTTTGCCAATCCAAGGTCTCACTTCTTTTGCTTGAATTTATGCTCAATTTTGGTTGCATATTTGTATGCTGCACCAAGCGAGGAGATGTCCAAGAACTCCATTTCCTCCCAAATTTATTTGTGCAAGCAACTGCGATACTTGAGCACCAGAGGTTTCTTAGAATATTTAATACCCAACTTTATGCATAAGGTATGGAAAAGATTCATCTCATGCATATCTTGATCCCTTTGTTGCCACAATGTAGTCCATTGTATGTACTTGTCCTCATAGTTCCCCACAGGGTAATATTGTTCCTTGATGACATCTCAAAAAGAATTCCAAGTGGGTGTGGCTAAAAATAATGAGGGTTCTCTCTCATCCTTCTATTCATAGTAGGTTTCCCACTAGTCCTGACATGGGGGAAGGCTTTGAGGAGTGCCAAAGTAATATTTTCTCTATTGGAAAAATCATGAACCGAAAAATATTCTTCCAACGGATTTAACCACTATCTACGACGTCTACATCTATTTGGCCTTCAAATATGGGAATGCCAAAGTTGACTTGTACCTTGAAGGGAGTGGCACCTCCAAAGTGGTTGTCGGATGAAGATGTGTCACCTATGGGCATCCGACGAAAGATTAGGGCAAATTTATCCATCATTGTGTTCTTTTGTCGCTCGAGGGCTTGTTTGAGCAATATTTCGAAGGGATCTCCTGCTCCATCATATTTCTTTTCTTCTATCGGAAGGTCATCGGAGTTTACGAGGTTGGTCTTGCAAAGGTTCAACAAGTTTGAGCCCTAACTCCTTATACCCCGACCTTGTTCGGGACATGCAAAGAAAAATAGAGAAAAATAAAACCACTCTGATACCACTGATCCAGACTTATGTAAGAACACAACAAAATACATATATAAACATAAACACAGAGATGCAGCAGAAATAAATCTTCATTTCATTAATATCAAAGAACTAGAAGATGCTTACATATAGCATGGAAACAAATTAGCTTGAGCAATGGTAGCCTATCTTTGAGAAGAGATGCGGTAGCTACATGCTTGTGAATTGTGTTACAATGAGACTCAAGGTTCTTTTTATTATTTAACAATAAAGGGAAAAACCCTGAACAACCAAAAACCTAACCATAAGATATGGAACGCCAAGAGTTTGTGGGCCTCGTTGGGGTTAGTCGGGCAACCAACTTCCTAGGGTCATAACTTGGTCATATGATCTTTGTTTGGCATGTATGATACCTCATTAGAAAGGTCTCTCTGAGTAAGACAAAATTTTTGGTAGGCCGCTACCTTTAAGTATGGGCCTACTACGAACCTCAAAAAAACGCCGTTTAGCGGGTCAAAACAAATATGAAAATTCAAGACCCGAAAAACTACTAAAATAGTAAATGCTGCTATAATCAAGGAAACTGATAAAACTGACTCGAAGTATAGGTGGAATAGGTGAGTGACCACCAATATCCACTAGATCAATATTCAAAAATACAATTTAAATTTAAATAATAAAACATGTTAATCTCACCAATAAGCATATTCAAATTCCAACGAAAAAAACAAAAAAGTCCCCTCTATATATATAATAATAATAATAAATTATTCAAATTCCAACGAAAAAAACAAAAAAGTCCCCTCTATATATATAATAATAATAATAAAATTAGTTATGTTACAGTAGACAAATTTATTGGGAGATAGAAAAACAATGGAGTTTAAAATTTAAGTTTCTTTATCTTTTATGCAACAGTTATCACTTTATTGAGAGCTTCACGGAAAGCGTCGGAGCATTTTCAAGTTAAAAAGTATGATTTGAAATTATTTTAATTTTCTTTCTTGGTATGAGGACATCTAATTTTTGGGCGATCTTTTTTCTAGTTGCTATAATTTCTTTTTTATTTTTTTTTAAATATCATGTATGAAAGGAATGTGCTCTCAAAAATATAGTCGTGGCAACGAGCAAGACCATGAATTTAATAACTCCCCTCCAGCATGGTTTAGCCATATGTGTAGAATATTCGGTACCAATTCACGGGGAACCCTATGATTCCCTCCCACCTGGATATAAAGCTGAAAGGAGAGGCTCTGAAGCAGTTGACAGGTGGTTTTTGAAGCAATGTTCACCGTGTATATTTGTTTCTATTCACTATCCGCAACTCGGGCAATGGGGATTCGAATTGCAGCTGATTCGCTTGGATCCAAAAGTGAAACCTCTAGTCGAGCTAAGTTAGTCGAGGCATTGAACCAGCCCAGAACAGGTCACTTCAAAAATAAATTTTCTTCATCCAAGGCAATTGTTCCAAACTAAATATCACTTACATATTTTCTGATATGCAATTTGCAAGCACGCATATTATTAATATGCGAGAAGGTGGAAGCCCTAGACATAACTTGAAGTCTCAGTTCAAGGATTTACATTAAGATTTCATTGGCAGGGGCTTGGGGATAAGAGAGTGACAATACAGAATCGAATCTTAAACATATCTAAGGTTTTTTTTTGGGAAGATAGAGAGAAGATTAGAAGAAGAAGAGAGAAAAATCGAAAATCTATTTTAAAAATAAGATTTTCTAAATTTATGATTTTAATTTTATTTAATATTTAAATATTTATAATTTGATAAATAGACTTATATTTATGTATATTTATTTATTTTATTTATCAATAATAAATAATTTTAATAATATTATTAACTTTTTAAATCATATTATATCTATGATTTGTTTGGACGAGGCCTAAGATCAAATTTAGAATTGCTATTATAATACCTCGTACAAACTAAATCTAGATCATCTCACATGAAATCTTGCAACTTCCATTATAATACTCAGAGTATATCCAACAACTCGTAATCTAGATATACCACCCCGCATCAAATCTTGCAACTACCATTATAACACTAGGAGTATATCCAACAGCCTGTAAGCCAGATATACACGGAATTTATGACTTATGACTTAGCAAGAGCAGAAACTACTAAATCTAGACCATCTCACATAAAATCTTGCAACTTCCATTATAACACTCAAAGTATATCCAACAACTCGTAATCCAAATATACCAACTCGCATCAAATCTTGCAACTACCATTATAACACTAAGAGTATATCCAACAATCTTGCAACTACCATTATAACACTAGGAGTACTTAGCAAGAGCAGAAACTACTAAATCTAGACCATCTCACATAAAATCTTGCAACTTCCATTATAACACTCAGAGTATATCCAACAACTCGTAATCCAAATATACCACCTCGCATCAAATCTTGCAACTACCATTATAACACTAAGAGTATATCCAACAATCTTGCAACTACCATTATAACACTAGGAGTATATCCAACAGCCTGTAAGCCAGATATACACGGAATTTATGACTTATGACTTAGTAAGAGCAGAAACTACTAAATCTAGACCATCTCACATAAAATCTTGCAACTTCCATTATAACACTCAGAGTATATCCAACCAGATATACACGGAATTTATGACTTATGACTTAGCAAGAGCAGAAACTACTAAATCTAGACCATCTCACATAAAATCTTGCAACTTCCATTATAACACTCAGAGTATATCCAACAACTCGTAATCCAAATATACCACCTCGCATCAAATCTTGCAACTACCATTATAACACTAAGAGTATATCCAACAACTTGTAAGCTAGATATACACGGAATATATGACTTATGACTTAGCAAGAGCAGAAACTCCACGAGGGTTGGAGAGCCTACTCCTTGAGCCTTATCACAAGGGACCAAAGATGCTCCCCTTGGGATTTGAAACTAGGTGGGGGGATAACATCCCATTGTTCCAACCACTTCGTCATCTCACGAGGATACTTAAAATTTATTTATTATTTATAAAAAATAATTTTGTCAAAAGACCCTTTACACATGTTGTCCTATAACCTTGCATTAACAAATAATAATCATAATACATATAGTAAAAACAAAAAAATGTTATATATAATATATATATTATAAAATTAATATATTTTAGAATTTTATTAATAATAATAATAATAATTAATGTCCATATAACTAAAATACTTTAATGTCTACCTTAAACAGGGGTTGCAGGCAATCATTCAAGTGAAAAAATTGTAAATTGGATATATGAAGTGGAAATTAATTTGGCCTACTAAGAACAAGGGTTTGCATAAATTATTAATGCGAGTAACCACTAATAATCTGCACAATTTTACTACTTCAAACAACCTCTATTATTGAACCCTCTCAAAAATATTATAATTATATATAAAACAATAAATAAAAATAAAAAGACTAAAAAAATATCTCAATGTTCAAAGTAGAAATATAAATGAAACTCGATTTATGGATAAGATAATTATGAATACCAACAAAAAGCTAATATCTTATCTATTCTTTCTTAAACCAAAGCACATACTGTTACATTGCAAGTTATATAATAAACACTTAGTAATGTTGCATTTCCAAGTATCTTATCTATTCTTTCTTAAACCAAAGCACATACTGTTATATTGCAAGTTATATAATAAACCCTTAGTAATGTTGCATTTCCAACAAAAAGCTAGTATCTTATCTATTCTTTTTTAAACCAAAGCACATACTATTATATTGCAAGTTATATAATAAACACTTATTAATGTTGCATTTCCACAACACATATTGTCAAATTTGAATGGTGTATTGATTGAATCTATCTCTGCATTGATCAAACATTGCTTTTTTGTATAATCGTACAATCAATAAGCAAAAGAAGTGAGGACATTGATTGGGATACACTCTTAATGGTATATGGTTTTATAATTGTATATAGTTTCAAATATTTTTAGTTTAATTATTATAGGTTTTTTATTTTTTTCTTTTCGGTATTTTTTATATTAAAAATATTTGAAAGTTGGGGAATTTTTTTTTATGGTAAATTTGAGCTTTGTAATTTATATAATTATTGTTTCAATTTTTTTTAAAGAAGTTAAATTAATTTAAGTATACAATCTTGTAGAAATTTTCATGGACTCTGGTCTCACGACCAAGAGGAATTAGATCTCTTCTTCGATCATCTCAACAATCAATCCTCAGCTAGTAAGTTTACTAAAGAGCAGGAAGTTGATGGTTGCTTCTCTTTCCTCGATATTCTTATTTCTAAGAATAGTGATGGTTCCCTCTCCCACCAAGTTTTTCAAAAGAAAACGCATAAGGAGCAGTATCTTCATGTCAGTTCCCATCATTTCCCAGCTCAAAAGATGGGGGTTCTCAATACCCTTGCTATTCGGGGCCTAAAGATCTCGGATAAAAAGAGTTTTGAGAAAGAAAATTCCCATCTCCTTGATGTCTTTGTTGAGAATGGTTATAGTAGATACATGGGTCAGAGGGCTTTCCTAAAGGCTGCCAAGAATTCTCTTGCTAAAAGGGAACCGAAGGAGCGGATTCCAGGTCTCCATCTTTCATTTGTTTAGGGGACAACTGATAAGATTGCAAGGATTCTCAAGATGCATAGTGTCCCTGTAACCTTTAGGCCCCTTAACACCATTTGTATGTCCCTCAGATCAGCAAAGGATCCTATCGACTCTAAAGATATGAAAGGGGTATATATTATCCCTTGTACCTGTGGGACCCCCTCTATTGGTGAAACGGGTTGCTCCATCAATCAAAGGATTAGTGAACACACGGTTGACCTTAAGCATAGGAGATCAAAGTCCTTTGCTTTAGCTGAACATACAGAAAAAACCAATCATCATGTTTGTATTGAGGAGGCTAGTGTCATTGCTAGAGTTTCGTAGTTCCATCATCAGAAATTTAGGGAAGCTCTTGAGATTGAAAAGAGATCGAGCAATCTCAATAGAGAGGATGGCTGGAAAATTCAGTAGGTGTTGGGTCCCAGCTCTCTCTTCCTAGTCACTTTCTTCCTTTCCACCTTCCCCTCCCCTCGTTTCTTAACTCTTCTTTTTATTTGATCTGTTAGATTATTATAATATTAAGTTAATTTAGCATTTACAATTATTTTATCTGATTAGTTAAAATATTTTACTCTATTCCCCCCTTGGCTTTTTAAATATTTTTATACTATTAATGCCTTTATAACAAACTACTATCT
>APFE030293723.1:52623-66241 GCA_000404065.3 Pinus taeda | reverse complement strand
TTATTAAACAGTTAATAACTATTAAATTAATTAACAACCAATTAAATTAAAATTACTTTATAATTTATATATTTACTTAGAGGTAAGGTCCCTTATTATAACTAACTTCCATTTAATTATTAAATAACTGGTTTTTGACCCTGGGCCAAGTCAAATTTAGCCGTTGGTCTAGTTAGACGTTGGAGGCTCTGCTCAAACTATTTAACATGCAAAGCTGGATCTGATTCTTCAACTTGTCCTGACAATAAACCACACTAGTTGATTCGAAAAGTGTCGACAAATGATATATCTTGTGATTTGCGTCGAAAAATCTCTCATAAAAATAAAGGTTTAGTTTTATTGTATAACCCATTTTTAAAAAAAACTTCAATTTTATAATATAAAATTAGTAAATAAATTACTAAACCCACTTATAATAAAAAGGGGTTGCATCACTTGAAAAGTGTATCATGGAATCATCCATGTTTGCATATGCAATCGATTAAGCTGATTCTTTTTAGCATCGAATGTTCATCTAAAAGTCCATAAGAGTAGGGCTTCGCATCAAATGAGGAAAAATTGAAACAAAACGAAACACTAACATCATGTTTGTTAAATGTGTTAGGCATACGAAATTAATTTTCTCTTTTCGCCCCCGTTTCAAATTATATTTTTATGGTGATTAATCACCATAAAAGATATATTTTGTCATACGAACACTTATGTCTTTCATAAAGGCTTTCTACCTTTTAGTATAAGGTAGATGTATAATTACTTCATTGAAAATTTTAATTATTTTTATTTTTTAGTATGTTGGAGATGTGCATTTAAATATGCTCATTGAGTAAAATATTTTAATATCAAATATGTGTGTAGAGAGATATATTTTGTATTTTTTGATAAGTGTTTTTTAATTATGGAGTTGAGATGTAGCATTAAAAAAAAAAATTAACCAAAAAATTGGATATATGTATTTATAAAGAGGTTGAGAGTTCATATTACATGGATATATGTTATCTACTTCCTACTATGAGAGAGAAATTTACTTAAAAATATACTAATAACAAAAAAAACATTTTAATGTGGACGATACGAGCCATAAATAAAATCTTTCAATATCCATATTGAATAAATATTTCAATATCAACTATGTGTATATTATATCAAACAATTAAAAAAATCCTTATGATTTAACACATTTTCTTGGTGTATTGTTCAAAATCAAGCAAATGTGGAATTATTTATATGCTTACTAAAGAGTTGACAAGTATATATATATATATATATATATATAAGTTCCCGAGGTGCAAACTTTATTTTCCAAATTTTGCTCTCTAAAACAATTTGCACCTTAGGGGATTTGATCTCTTTTAGGCTTACGATGAATCTGCATTGGTTATATTCATTTTAAAACTTAAACTTTTATGTACACATCACAGTAAAACAAAATACCTCCTTTTATATTTTGTTTATATAATGATAATTAATTAATACTATTAAAATGAGATTATTGAAAAAAATACAAATGTTGATCATTATTATTTAAAATATTTTGAATGTTATTTTAGAAGATAAGTTCATATACTTATTTTTTTAGTGATTTTTTTTGTAAGCAAGATTTCATTAGATCACTAAGAATTTACATAGAGTACATGCATGTATAAAATATCGATGACCTGTGTTTGAATTGAGTGTGTTCAAGAAACAAAATAGTTTGTCTAACGAGGAGCTAGCTTGGTAATGACCATCTTCCCTTAGGTGGGAAATGATATGGTATCCCTGAGTGTCATGAGACTAGCTTTTATCATCAAAAAACCAGACGAGCATGCAAAAAAGACAACAAAAAAACAAAGACTAAGAAGGCATTTCTTGGTGATTGATAACAATCTAAGCCATGTTAAGAATTACTTGAAGGGATCATCCTGACCTTTTGGCAGCCATGATGGTCTTTCCCATTTAATGAATGTCCCTCCAGTGCTGATGTTGGCATATTTTTATGGTGTCTATTCCATCAGATTGTCTATCATTGCTGTCATATTTTCAGTGGCCCACTCCACCTCATTCGTTGATGAGCGTGGTTTTTCGGAGCTGTTCTCCCTCCTTTACAAAGACCCAAACTTCCTAGGACTAGACAATTTTTCTCCTTAAGGGATTGAATCTAGGGGACTTGAAAAAGATGGGTCCAATTTGTCTAAGGAATTTGAGGGAGTAGGAGTTGGGGGTGGTAGGGGGAACTAAAATACTAGAGCATCGGACAAGACACATAGATCCAACCTAGATTGAACAAGATTCGAATCCAAATATGTGATTCATCCCTCCGCCATATAAATAACTTTTTCCTAGTCCCTCAAGTGTCATCCAAGCAAATTCTTGAACCCCCAGTGACCATTCCTTGCGTTTCATATCTCCTCTGCTTCCATTTTCATGACCATTCACATGCTATGTCGTGGAAGGTCCTTGTCAAACTAGTCATATCCTGGATCATTCCATGAAGGAGGAGGCGAGAAACCCCTTCCTCTGCCACCTCTCTTGGAGTGATCACACTCACAAACCATCACTGTCGGGTGAGAATTTCCCCTTTCATCACCTCCAAACTCAATGTCTTTCTCAACCCTGCAAATGCCAAAATGAACAACCACCCACAGAATGAATCAAAGCTCCACATCCAAATTCTATATTGAATGAAAATACTTGTTATAAACTAGGAAAAATTTGAGAGGGGTAGGTGAATCAATATTGTGACCAAATTAATTTGTTTTCTCAAAGTACGCAATTCTTGAACCAATAAGCACAAGAACACCAATTCATAAAGTAGGAAACAACAATATAATCAAGAAAACCACCAAATTTATGATGCAATTTATAAGCTACAACTTGTATTACATCAAACTATTGCAACCTTCTACTTTTAGGTTTCTCATGCTGCCACCTAAAAGAATCTACAACTCCTTGATTTATCAACTATCATTGAAAGGAGCATCAACCATTGATTTATCATCTATCACTAAAAGGAAGCTCCCACTCCCTAGTTTTAACAGCTGCCACTAAAAGGAAACCGTCATTCATTGGTTTTATCAGTTGCAACCAAAAGGAAGCTACAAATCCCTAGTTTTATCTGTTGCTACTAAAAGGGAGATACCACTCCCTGGTTTGATCAACTACTACTGAAAGGAAGCTACCACTCCTTGAATGCAAGCTTGAACTTGTTGCCCATGTTGATCCATATTCTATACTCTTTTCAAACTCAAATCAACAAGACTTTCTTCATTAAATATTTCTCCTTACTGTTACAACTCTCATGTTGTTAGACTTACCTTCTATCAACACATACTCAATGTCTTTCTCCACATAGATGAATTCATTTATTTCTCTCACTTAGAAACCACCTTGTTGCACACATATCTCAAACACCTCAATCACCAATGAATTCTCTACAATCTTGCATGCCCATCTACTTCACCAATTCTAATGCATTCACACCTTGATACATTCTAATTCACCCTTGATGCATACTACAATACACATCCTTGCACTCACCAGTTCTGTTTAATTTTTGCTACTATAAAGACATTAGAGCTTATATTTTTACTGTTAGCTTTGTAGTTAAGTTCAACTCTTTTCATCCATTTAATGATCATTGGATCTTGTTTACTTCTATTCAAACTATGTTTACTTGATTTTTGGTCGTAAAGAATTTAGTTTCAAGCCCTACATACCATTATCGAGTGTATTCCTATGTCTTCTATTATTTTAAATAAATTTAGGAAAATATTAAGGTCTAGTAGAGGTTTTATCTATAGTTCTTACTATGGTGGGCTACGAAATTTGGAAAATATGCCAAATATACTACAAAAGTTTCCAACTCGTTCATGCTTTTGTTAGTTGTTGTTCTCTAACTCTAGTGGAATCCAATATATGGCATAAATGCCAAGTATAATGGAGTGTTTCTAGGCTATCTACTGACTCTCTCATGATATACCTATGCCCTTTGTGAGAGGCCACAACACCTTTTGAATAAGCCCATAGACACTTTATAAATATTTAGCTCGAAGGCCTTTAAAACTCTTACAAATCCTTTTTTTAAGGTCCATAGGACTCAACCGTGAAGCACTTTATAATGAGCCCAAATTCCCATGCATATGCCCTTAAAGCTTTACATAACATGTATACTCCAAAGTGCTAAACTCATGGTCTAATGGCCCTCTAGGCTGTTGGTAATATTACAATAAAAATCACTACAAGACCAACCCTAGGTGTGGCTTTCGATGCCTAACAAACCATCAAAAAATAGTAATTTCTTTGTCCCAGTCCCATCTCCCCAAAACTTTTAGCAGCGACCCATTTCAAAATCGTCGGGGTGGGATGATGTATCTGTCTTCCACATTGTCTACCACCTATGCACCCATTGCCAAATGTCCTCTTCTAGATGGTCCACATGTCACCTTCTTTTGACCCACTTGGCCACCTATAAACACCAAATCAACATGCCATGTGTTACCATCCTATAGTGCCACATGTCTTGGGACTTTTCAGATGCTGATGTCATGCAAACATCATCTCATACCTTTGAGTTACTTACATAATGTTGACACCATCATGCCATCACGGCTCAACATCATCTCTATCATCCAATCAGAACGTGCCATGTGGACTCCTATCATTGGCCCATGTTATCATTCATTCATGCCATTGTATGGGTCAAAGAGGTCCTCGAGCCTTGGTTTTTCGTTAATTTCCCATTATATAAAAATTAAAGGTTGGGGACTAAATCCTTGTTGAAACTAGTAGTACAACATTAAATGTGAATTTTTCCATTCCCCAGTCTTGTTACCTTGGGACTTTAAACATGGTCTCCATTGGAAATTCTTAGGATACAAATGTCAAGGTTACTTGTCTATTGCCACCTATGCACCACCACTTGTGTGCTTCCTATGCACGAGTAAAAAAACCTGCTAGGTTACATGTCTTTCCACTTGCACAACCACCTAATGCGCTTCTTGTCCCACTATACAATCATGTCATATGCACATGTGTGCCAATAAAACCAACTACAGTTTTGCAAGAGCCCCACTTCAGTGGCTTTGAAATCGAGAGTGGGGTCCATCATTTCACCTAGACCTTCGATTCGAGGAGAGAAGTACTGGCATGAATCTAGGTGTGAGATCCCCCACTTGGTTAAACTGCAATGACACATGAGCCCCTCATTTCTTCTTATGGCCTTCGGGGGACACTTAATGCATGATCCCCCTTTAAACATGCACCCACCTTTGTGCTTTATCCAACCACCAATTTTTAACACCAAATTCCAAATATGGGGATGCCAAATTAACACCAAATTTGGAATAAAACCAAACACCAAATTTATGCCTTTTAACTTATGAATTTCAACTACTCATAACTTTTGATCTTGGGGATATTTTTCAAACTTCACTATATTGTTCTAAAGGTCTTCTTGAGAAATATCCATCTAAGCAATTTTCAAGCTCATCTGAGTTTATCTTCTATACTTGCAATAGCTCCAAATATTATGAACCTTAACCACCTAATCCATGTCTGGGTGTGACAAAGGACCCTTCCAAGACCTTTTACTTTCATGATGTGTTAAATTGCATTTTTAAAAGGACATAAATGAATACATCTGCATGTTGTAAAGAAGAGGAACATGACAATCATCAGCACATGAAAACATAAGCCGTTGATAATGAAGTTCGTCCAGGAGGGACTACGTCTCCGGGCCCCAGTGTCAAGATGGTGTAGGCCACTGCATTAAGTGTTGTCAATAGTGATGATGTACATAAGAGGTGATGTTTCTATCATACAAGGAAAATTCCCTCACACAAGAGTGGCTCCAAGAGATGTTCCACTACCAGAACCCTCAATGAAATAGGATTCCTATCAGTATGACATAAACTCATGCATGATGATCATCCTGCCAACAAGGCAAAAAAGGGATCTCAATGCAAACATACATGGCGACAACATGAGTATCCCATCAACATGAAGACAAAGGGATCTCAAATAAAACATGGCGAATCATGAAAACAAGTACATCACACAGATGATTCCTCATCACATCAAGCAGGAATCATGAAAACAAGTAAGAAACATGATCCCACATCAAACATCAAACATCAAACATCAAACATCAAATAGGGATCTATGCAGCACAATGCATAACAAAAGAAGTACATGAACACACTCCATATACCTCACAACCAGGGCCCATTTGAAGAGAAGGATGTCAAACTATTGAAGTGGGTCGCAGCATCAATCTCATGGCGTCGAATCTCATGGAAGTGACTGCTTGTACATGAATGTTGACACCTGCATTCCACTTAGAAAAGTGGTCGGAAAATGAAATGAGCAAATGGAAAATCTGAACACACCATTATATTTTTGGCATCGAATAGTGCAAAATCGACTGTCAAATTTCTGCATTCTGAGAAAGTGAGAATCTGGGGCTCAAGGAATCTTTTAAATTCCCCCTAGATTCCTCAAAGATTCCCTCGTCCGGGTCCTCTGAAAATCAGCTGCTTAGATCAGGAAACTGACTGTGCCATCAGGTTCGTGTCACTGAGAGGTGTAATATCGACATACAGTTTGTCCAATTTGGACAGTGTGAAAATTTCACCCTCTTGGAAATTTTGCTCAATCATGGTTCCACCTACATAAAAATTAGTTAAAAATTAACTTTGCCTCATTTTTTGTGCTCACTCCTGGTTCCTCCATGCTTGGCCCCACTAATGAATGACGGGTTTAAGTATAAGTTTGTTGGGCAGATTAACCAATGATTTTTTTTGGTGCAATAGAAAAGTTAGGGAAATGGTTGAGGAGGGGTCGGGTGGTCAAACCCCACCCGTCGCTTTTTTAACACATTATAGTTTTGTGATTTAAATTGGGCGACGGGTCCACAATTGTTTTTTTGGCCCGCACCCCATATCCATCGACTTTTGGTTTGTACACATGGAAGGTGGAGAGGGCACATTTATTTGTGGCTGGTACATTATATGAGGCCACCCGATGGGGGCCGGCCCATGTGGGCCGGGTGGGTTCGACCCCCGCCAGCTTCGCACATTATGTGGATATGTATGGTGGTGGTTGCGTGTGGGTCGAGTCCACCAGAGGTGGCCCGTGCCCACCCCATTGTTATACGGGAATAATGTCCACACGGATGCTGCTATTCACACTAAGATGTGTGGCTATCTTAGAAATAAACAATCAAAGTCTATTGTTGATTCCTTTTATGAAAATAGATGAGAGGAGAACCAAGAGGGCCAACCTGAGTCTTGCGCTCAATTCCCTCTCCTTCTTAATAGAGTTTTGTTGCCTGCTCTTTGTCTGCTCAGCTTCAAAAGGACCTATAGAATCACAACAACACACTACTATGCAAGAAACAAGGATCTAAATTCACAAATAATGTAGGATGAAATGTACATTAACCATATACAAGCATATATAAACAAGTACACCAGGATATGGAAGGAAACAAGAATAGCTTTATTCATATAAAAGTAGCAAGAGGATTACAACCATGAGCAGCTCTGACCCAGCATCATCCTCCAGCTAAGAAGCCCTTCTTTCACCTCAAGCAAAGCAAAATAACCCAACACTGTGAATGTACACAAGAATACTGACAACACTTCTCTATAGATTACAAAATTCCTGCCTCTGGATCTCTGTGATGAGGGATCCATATATAGATGATTACAGAGAGGTGAGTCATCTTTTGGGATCTTGATTAGTGTCTTCTCTCTGATAGTTCCTGCTTCCACTTGGAGAATGAAGATCTCTTACTCATCCCTGGTCGAAAATGGAGTGGCAAGTGTCAGAAGGGAAGCTTCTGGAAGATTCCATGATCTTCCACCTCGCATTTTGGTCCCTGCCATTTGTCCATTCCCACCCATCGCACCCTACAGAGGGGCCATCCAGTATGCATCACACCCTTTACACTGGGAAGGTGATATGCATCGCACGCTCTGCACTGGGTATTCAGTATGGTCCAGTTTTGACCATTTATGAGCAGTTTTTAGTGGAGAACTTCTGGGAGATGATGTAATCAGTTTACCTTGTTCCTTTAGGTAGTGAAGCAACCCTTTTAGGGACTTAAGAGCCCGCCGTTTATGGACATTTGTGATTGGGGTTGAAGTGCCCAAAAATGTCTATAACAGTTGCCCCCTAAAGCATGAGGTTGTTAATCGTTTTTGATGTCGGGTGAAATGCTTTACTATGAGGATCTGAAATTTTTCTGAGCTAGGAGGTGACATGTAATAAGATACAATACAATACATTATATGACAACATTTTTTCATGATCTAGCCGAGGCAGGCATTCCCATGCTTAGCTTTATAAACTCATTTTCATGTACATAGGACAGACAATCGTCTATGAGATATACTGATGGTATGGACACATCATCCTTTGATTTGGATGATCATCTGTTCGGCAATGATGTACACTAGATGTTTTTATATTCCTGAATATATCGTAGCCCGGATGGATGAAACTAGATCCGGGTTCTTCAAACTCAACCAATCTTCACTCGGAGTATAATTTGATCCATGTGAAAAACGTTTTGGAGTCGAACATGGAAAGACATCACCTGATTACCAACCAATGATGTAAGTTGTTAACAGGCACGAGAGGAATCACCAATAATGAAAATGACCCTCAAGGTACTACAATACAATCTACGTGGTGTGAAAAAGGGACTTGGCGTCCAACACCATGCAAAATCTCTCGATCGAAGGTCATTGATGTAAACCTGTCGCCGAAAGTGAGAAACTTGCCATTGAGGCATGCAAGCTTCAAAGTACTGAAAGGGTTGTTCCTAAGTCAACTTCTTGGATAATGAGCTGATGTCGACAAGAAGCGACCCGTCACCAGAGGGCCTTAATGAATCCCACATCAATGACATGGAATGAAGAAAATGATTTTGAAGGTGAAAACAAACTAATGATATGGGGGTTCAGGGTGGCGGTCATGAAGGACTGGAGCATGAATGAATTGCAGTGGGTGAGGCTCAGGTGAATTGTCTGAATGACTTCTCTTGAACATATCGGCGACACCAATGATGGATTGGTAGTGTTAACCCCAGAGATGGATGGTGTGACGGACCAATGGTGAGGACCAGTGAATGGAACAACCCAACCCAGCATGGATGCGAAAGGAAAGTGTCATGTTCAAGAGCGACTTGCTACCAATAAAGTTTCTTCTTGTTTTGTTCCCAATTTTCCACAGTCATTGCTGACCAGTACCTCTTTATTTTTGTCAAGCTTGAGGAGGATAATATATGCTTGTTCTGTAATCCGCCCTTCAAGCGAACCTGTCCCTATATTTTAGCGAGCCTAGCGACAATGAAACTCATTCTCATCCTGTTGGATGAGTTTGTCGCTATTTAGTTTAACGAGTTTAACAACAAAGATAACTCGGCCTCTTTCAATTTTAGAGAGTATGAAAGAAACAGAAAGAATACTCCGAAGATTCTTTTTCGTTGTATAATCCCTTAAGTCCGAAAAAGCATAAAATAATACAAAAGGGGTGAATTTTCGATAGTTTTAACGAGCCGAACAAGACAAGCACTCGATATTTTTGTGTAATAATCCCTCAGGTCCAAAAAGATTAAAATCTAGAGGAGGGATAACACTTCTGATGCCTTCTAACGAGCCGGAGAGGCCAATCGCTTGGCAATATTTTCATATTTTACAAGTCAGGTGAAAAGAGCTTAAAGAAGACTCGTTTTCGAGGAACGAGTGATGGTTTCTGGTAGCAGCTGATTCCAGGTAAGGTTTGGAATTTTCCAATCACGACAGTGTTACAAGGATGGCTAGCAGAATCACTCTTCACAGATGTTCCTCAAAGGGGTAAACAATCATGTGGGGGTGAATGATCGGCTAAAAACAGAATGGATGTGATGGCGAGAACACGACCAAGGCTCAAAAGTTGGCGATAAGGCATTCACAATGGTTATTTACCCATTCATTTTTTAATGAGCTTAAACGCGGGGAAACACTTGCTCATGACTAATGTTTTTTTTTAACAACCATGAACTATGCGCTAAAACTGCTCGTGGAGAGTTTATTTTTTAGCGAGCTTGAACTCTGCGACAACATTGCTTGCCAGTCGTATGATGAAAATGTCTCATTCGAGATGCTATTTTGAAGTGGCTTACATCTCTAAAGCTTTGCCAAGGATCCTTTCTTTATGCAAGTTAGGAAACGACTAGCCTTACGGGTTTAAAGGGTTAGAGGTCCTACAAATTTAAAAAATAGATAGCCGCTCTTCACTTGCATGCGGAATGGTTTGCACGCCCCCCCAGGTATAGCGAAGTAGAGTTTCCAGGTTACCCCTCAATTTGCAGACAAAACATTTGTTTTATCGGGAAAGGCTTACCTTCTAACGGAGGTATCTTATCCGGTCTAATCCCTTTTCCTATACGGACGGGTATCGGACTAGCTATATATCCTTCATCGAAACCTACCCTATACCCATAGTTTTCCTGCCGAAGTAGACCAGGGTGCATGCCCCCTGGGTTTCAGTCACATCTTCCTGAATCACTCGCGCTCATCAGGTGGATAGACTGGAGACCGATGAGACATTTCTTGTGTGAAAAGACCATTTAGGGATGGCATTTGACTATTTGCGATGTGTGAACCGGGGAATGAAATTTGGTCTACGAGCTTGACCATTCTTCCTTCGTGCGGAAAACACATTACTCTAAAGAGTGAGGAGACGACATCTCCCATGCAATAAATATAGTCGCGTCCAAGGAGTAGATTGTAATCTAAAGGTCCTTGAACTACCATAACATTCATGTGAACATTTTTCCTTCTCAAAGTAATGGGCACATTTGGAAGGATCCCTGAAGGTTGACTGGTTCCTTTGTCGAAGCCTGTTAGATTTCTCATTTCAGGAAAAAGCGGTGGTGAACCAAGCGCTTTCCAAGCAGTTGAGGAAATGATACTCACAGAAGCCCCTTCATCGATGATGGTACCAACCATGACCATTCTGTAAGCTTGTACAATAATTCTGAATGGTACACTGGCTGGTAAGCGGGGTCTACCTAGTATGTTCCAATCGAAGGAAACCACTAGGTTGCTTGGTGGTGGGACCGAATAGACGGCCGGGTAGGACTCTGATGAACTTCCTTCCTGCGGTAAAGGAACGGGAGGACTTCCCCCAAGCTCATCGAAGTCGGTGTTGATGAAAATAATTTGAATGGTGTCATTCTCTTTCTCTTCATTGACGATATCCTTCGAGGATGAACATTCCGAAGGCAATACCGAGTCAATTGTCGTATCGACCCTTTGAATTTTGTCTGGTATGGATTCTGAAGGTTCATTTTCAACGATAAGTGCTTCGACTAACCACAAGGATGGGCCAGCTAGATTTTTAACCGGTGGAGGACTCGTCAAGAGTTTTTGATATCCAGGAGGAAGTCGTAACGGTGAAACTAGACGATTATATAAAACTCTTTTGGCCTCTTCAAGGAAGGGACAATGGTGGACGGCGTGATCGCCTTCACACAACTTACAAGGAATTTTAGGATTCCTTCTTTGTCCATGTGCTTCACTTTCACTGGTCGACGGTGAGCATTCAACATGGTCGCTAGAGGTTGATGCTGCCGGGTGGTGCAAACGAGGAGACCAGTCCCTTAAGATCCGAGGGATGCAGGGACAATCTTGGTGATAGTGGTCTCCATTGCAGATGACACAAGGAGATTTAGTTTTCGACTGTGCGGTGTGTGGATTTTCACTAGACGATACTTGGTTGTTCCCTTTCGATTTTGGTTCCTTTTTCTTCTTTTCCTTTTTCTCTTTCTACTTCTTCTTCTTCTCAGTTACTTGACTTTTAGCTTTATCGGCTTTTTCAATCAAAGAGGGAGGAGGAGAAGGAGAATTAGATGAAGTAGAAGGTTGGGAAGCAACTCTAGTGTTGTCTAGTTGCTAGTTAGACTGTTCAGGAATTGTGGAATTCTGAATGACAGAGGTAGAGAAGAGCCAGACTCGCAAACCAATTTTCAATCCTGGAAGTGACAAAGTGGCCATATGGGTTGGACCAACATCTCCTCAAGATAGGAAGGGACTAGGATTTCCTTCACGGGGAAATCCTTGGTTGGTAGACTCCATTTTCTCAACTTGAAGATCAACGGGGAATTTGTGACGTTATTCCGATTTAAAATAAATTTTTAGACGCTTGGACACAACTTGTTTTTTCAATTTTAAAGAGTCGAGAAAAAACAAAAGATGACTCTAGTCGCCTTCAATTTTTATTAGCTTGAAGTGACAAGCGCTCAAGAGCATTTTCGTTAAGGAGTCGAAAAGGCCAAAAATGGACTTCTCTGGAGATCTAGGCAGAGGGATTAACAAACAATCGTAAACTACAGAATCTTTTAACAGTATGGCGACCAGTCTTCCCGAATGCTGTGTTCGGTGCATTACGATCGATAAGGTGGCAGACACGGCTTCCTAAGGATAAAGGATGCAGCCTATAGTGGTCTCCCAATATATACGTGACGGTACGTGGGAGCACAAGTCCGTACTGGCACTTATCGTCTCAGAGTGGAGGAATCACCCAATCAACACTGAAAGCAACAGTTACAAGGTTTTACGACACTAGAATACGTCTCTAACCTAGACCTCTAGATGTTGCGTTAAGTTCCAAAGCGTTGTTAGATTCATTGAGATTTAGTTTAAGTTGATCTTGTTTAGCAATTTGCCTTTCAGGTTCACCACGTGATGTATGTAAAATTCCTAAATGCAGTCTAAGATGATAAATAGATGTTTTATCTTCTTTTAGCAATGAAAATCCTAGCTACTAAGGGGAAGAAAGTCAAGCTTCTTTTCTTCACAGAGCACAGAGCACACGCTAATATGCACAGTCCTAAATCAAGCCAAGCATTCAAGATGCAAATGCACGTGCATGTATTGGTTTTCAGTTCCCTTGATGTGTAAATGACACTAAGAAAACTATGTGCAAAATTGAAATACTTTTAAAGCGATTGTACTCAACAAAATTTCTTTTTCAAAACGAAGTGAAAATGAGAGAGACACTTTGCGATTTTGAAATGGAAATTTCTTTTCGACACTTTAAAACTAGTAAATCAAGTCTTATGTAATGACAACCGTATAATCAACTATCTAAAACAATGATATTGCTTTCTAAAACTGAAAATGACAGCTACGACACTTTCAGATCTAGAGACGACAGTTTGACTATGTTATTTTTTTGCAAAAGAGAACTAAAACAACGCACAATACATAAAAAACGTTTATAGTTCTTTGCACTAAGGAGGCAGAATAATGCAAGAGAAGGGAGTATTCACAGAAGTACATTGATTACAGACAACAAAAACTCTTGAATAAGACTGACAACAGTGAGAAAAATCCATAGTCGGAAGGTAAAATCAATCCTCCCTGACCATCGCACCTGTTACACAGTGAACTTAGTATGTAGCGTAGTTACTCCATTCGTGAAGTGTGATGCATACATGCTTCCTTGAAGGTAGGGTGCGATGGTTACTGTGCGAGACTCTGAACGAGACTTCACTCATAGTTTGCAGTTTAGTTCAGGTGTTTAAGCTGAATAAGTACAGATCAATGTATGTAAAAACACAGGGGTGATTTTAGAGGTTACTAAAGCC
>APFE030293723.1:18947-51679 GCA_000404065.3 Pinus taeda | reverse complement strand
TGGGAGATGATGTAATCAGTTGACCTTGTTCCTTTAGGCAATGAAGCAACCCTTTTAGGGACTTAAGAGCCCTCAGTTTATGGACATTTGTGATTGGGGTTGAAGTGCCCAAAAATGTCTATAACAAGAAGACTACTCCATACACACCTCAACAAAATGGATTTGTAGAAAGAATGAACAGGATGTTGATGGAAAAGGCAAGAAGAATGCTCAGTGGTGTCGGGCTAGGACAAGAATTATGGACAGAGGCAGTGGAGACTACATGTTACTTGGTCAACAAATCACCTTCATCAGCATTGGAGGATAAGACTCCATAAGAGGTATGGACTGGTAAGAAACCTTCTCTTTCACATTTGAGGGTATTTGGATGTGATGCATATGTACATGTTCTAAAGGAGAAAATATCAAAGTTGGATAGTAAATTTGAAAGGTGCATATTTATTGGGTATAAGGATGGTTTAAAAGGTTATAAGCTTTGGAACCCAGACACAAGGAAGGTTGTGTACAGATGAGATGTGATGTTTAGAGAGGTGAAATATGTTATTAAACATGAATTCTTACAAAAGGAACCTGAGAAGATAGAGTTTGAGCTAAAGGAGGAAGAATCATACTCTACAACAAAAGAGGAATGAGAAGATGAAGAGCCAAAAACTCCATTTGTGAGAAGATTAGTTCGAGAAAGAAGGCAACCAAAAAGGTATAGTCCATCTAATTTCTGTTCAAATTTTGATTTATGTATTACTGGTGATGATCCCATAATTGTGAGGGAAGCAATAGATTCATAGGATGGAAAACTTTGGAAAGAGGCCATGGTTAATGAAATGACATCTTTGCACAAAAATGAGGCTTTGGATCTGGTCGAGTTGTTGGCTAGAAGAAAACCCATTGGTAGAAAATGGGTGGAAGAAGATGAATGCAGAGGGAAAGGTAGAGAAATACAAAGCTCGGTTGGTAGCAAAAGGTTATTCCCAAGTGTCGGGAATTGATTTTGGTGATATTTTTTCTCATGTTGCCAAGGTAGCTTCTATTATAATACTTTTATGTGTTGTTGCTGCTTTTGATTTTGAGGTAGAACCAATGGATGTGAAGACAAAATTTATTCACAGGGATCTAGAAGAAGAGATCTACATGAAGCAACTTTGCGGGGAAGGGTAAGAAAGAACTGGTATGAAAGTTAAAAAAAGTCTTTGTATGGGTTAAAATAGTCACCAAGGATTTGGTATTAGAAATTTGATACATTTATACGGGGACTTGGTTTCACCGGAAGCAAAGCAGATCACTGTGTGTGTTTTAAATTAATTGGTGACCAGTTATTTATATGGTCTTGTATGTGGATAATATGTTGCTGGTTGGAAATGACAAGGGAATTTTCCAGGAATTGAAGACCCAATTGTCCTCCAAAATTGACATGAAAGATCTTTGTGTTGCAAACTATATTTTTGCCATGGAAATTAAACGAGATTGGGAAAGGAGGAAGCTCTGGTTAAACCGGAGGAAGCTCTGGTTAAACCAGAGGAAGTATGTCGAGACAATACTGCAGAGGTTTAATATGCAAGATAGTAAGCCGGTGAAGGTTCCTATTCCTCTAGGTGTAAAGTTATCTATTGAACAATGTCCCAAGGCACAAGAAGAGGAAGAGGACATGTCCCATGTTCCATATGCAAGTGTAGTTGGTAGCCTGATGTATGCAATGGTCTGTACTGGACTAGACATTCCACATGTAGTGGGAGTATTGAAAAGTTTATGTTAATACCAGGGAAGGAGCATTTGACAGTAGTGAAGAGGGTTTTCAGGTATTTATGTGGCACTAGTGCTTATGGTTTGTGCTACCAAGGAAGACCAAGATTGGACAAAGTTTTGGACATTTGTGGCTTTGTTGATGCAGATTGGGCTAGAGATCTGGATCAAAGAATATATACAAATGGGTATGTGTTTAACCTATTTGGAGGTGCAATCAATTGGATGAGTAAGAGAGTTTATAGTGGCACTTTCAACTACAAAGGTAGAATACATGGAAACCACTCATGCAAGCAAGGAAGCAGTTTGGTTTTAGAGATTCTGTTCAAGTATGGGGTTAGTACAACAAGCTATAAGGATCGACTATGACATCCAAAGTGCAATTTTCTTGGCAAATAACCCTTCTTATCATTCAAAGACAAAGAACATTGATGTTCAGTATCACTTTGTGACAGATATGGTTGAGGACATAAAGGTGTTGTTGATAAAGGTAGACACTTTAAAGAATATTATAGATGCACTGACAAAATATACGAGCACTGAGAATTTATCTTAGTGTAGAGAAACAATGGGCATTGCAGGGCTGGACCAATGACTAAGCTCTCCTGTGGCCCTCTGTGGAAAGAAAACAACAAGTGGGAGAATGTTGGGTGTGTGTTATATTCTTTCCACAACTACCCCTATGGTTTTGTGCATGGATTTCGCACATGGTTTTGGGCATGATGGTTTTTGGTCCATAGTATTTTGTAGATCCGGTCAAGGGAACTACAGTTATGTTCTAATCCATGGTTAGTGGATTGGGGTTTATGGATGTTTCGACATGTATATATATGTATCGTAACATTAAAAGGAATATAATGAAAAATCAACCTTGTAGTCCCGGTTTTGGGATCCAAGGGAAAGTCTCTGTGTATATTTGTTTTATATTTTATGCTCTCAATATCATTTATTTTCTATTTTTAGAATTCCTATGCAGGTAAGTTCTGTACGGGGTTAAAACCTACATATAATGCAAGTAGAAGAACATGGACATGAGGATAATGGAAAATGCTATAATCGAGATGGTTATCAAGGAAGAGGTCAAGGTGGAAGAGCTAGTCAAGGACATGGACATATTATTTGCTATAACTATGGCCAGCCAGGACACTTTGTAAGAGACTCTCAGAATCCCACTATGACATGTAAGTACTATAAATATTTTGACCATGTAATCAAAGAATGTCCAGTACTTATGGCAAAAATGCAAGAAAAAAGAAACCAATAGCCGACGCAAAATATCCAGATGATGACTACCGAAAGAAGAACGGATGATCCCTGAATCAATATTGTTACTAGAAGTGGAGCTACAACAGATGATGACAAAATAAAAGAAAAGAAGGAATCTGAAACTACATGGGATGGGTTAGAAAGACTGTTGAAAAATCTCTTGTCTTTGATATTAAAAATAAAAATAAAAATCATACATCTAGTGCACAACCGAAACAGAAAAGTAACTGCAACATAACATCAACTTTGACATACAAACAAGATTTGACACAAGATTAGGAGTTAGTGAACCAAGAAGGTAATTTAAAGTCTTTTCTGCAAACTTGTATGAAGTTATTAAGAGATAAAAAGGTTGTAGAAGGACTTCAAGAATTGGTAGATTCATGTGAATCTAAAGAAATATCGTGAAGTGAGTTACGCGCAGTTAAAAATTTGCATCAATAGAAGAGAACATGTAGAGAAATGAGGCTTAGTGCGCAGATAGGAGAATATGAGATGGATCAAGTTATTTTAGATTTGGGATATGAGGCTAATGTTGTATTGAAGTAGACATGGGATTTAATGGGTAAGTCGAAGCTTCAATGGTCACCTATTCAACTAAGGATGTAAAATTAACATAAGATCTTCCCCTTAGGAAGACTATCATGTGTAATAGTAGACATCGAAGGATTTCGCACTACGACAGACTTTGAAGTAATAGAAATTGTGGATGACAGTAACCCTATCCTAAATTGCTTGGACTTGATTGGGAATTCGATAACATGGCTATAATTAATCTAAAGAAGAGACAAATGATATTCGAAGGGAATAATATGAGGGTAATTGTTCCCTTGGATCCATCAGAAGGAGCAAGGTATACAGAGCCAGTTAGAGAAGAGTACTACACAGATGATAGAGATAATATTTATCATTTGACAACAAAGGAACGAGATTTTATTAAACCTACTGCAGGGGAAAAGTTAACTTGGGAGCATGCTAGTTCTTGTGCATCATACTCATAAGAACAATTGGAGAATTGGCAGAACATTCTACATGAAGTATCTATAAGGCGTTGTGCAAGAGTTACTAAATCAGTTCGTTGCATCATATCTGAGGTATGTAACCTACATTCTTGTGATGTCTTAGGTGATGTGAATGTTTTTATTGATGATTATGAGGAATGGGTTCCAGAAATTCAAATATTGTTAGCTTTTGATATAGCCCTAAAAACTACTCCTGCTAGATGTTGGGGTACATATAAGAATAATATAGGAGATTGGAAGGAATGTTGAAGATTGATGTGGATAATATTTGGTCAGATAAACATAGAAATGGAGTTGAAATATGATGGCAAAACCAGTCCTAGGGAGCATACCCGATTATGTACTACAACATGGAAGGGGATTCCACAACTAGAATGGGTACATGGGTTCATTCATACATTGGAGACAATTCCTCATAACTGGTACTTAGAAACAAAGCTTCTACATGGTACTGCGAGTTGGGCATATATGGTTGATGGGTTTATATTGACATTTATCTTTGAAGATGATTTTCCATACATAGATTCATCCCTTTAGATTGTTAAGAGGAATATCTTTGAAAATACAACTCCAAGGACATGGCAGCAACCTGATTGGGCTTCACAAATAAAAACATGCACTAGAATGTTACAACCTTCTTGCAGAAGAAGAAGAATATCCTCGCAACATTGACATAGAAGAATCAGAAGGTCACCGTGAAGTAAATGGACCTGAGCCAGAGATACCAGATATAACAAAGCTAGTAAAGGCAAAGAAGGTAAATATAGGATCAGAAGAGGAACCAAAGTTTGCAACTATAGGAAATTATTGGGATGAAGAAACAGTCAGCAAAGTGACATAATTTCTTCATGAATATCAGGAGTTTTTTCCCACTAAGTTTTCAGAAATGAAGGGTATAGTAGGAGATTTAGGAGTTATGAAGATCCGCCTTAAGTTTGATGCAAAGCTATTCAAGCAAAGACCTTATAGATTGAATCCAAAATATAAGGAGAAAGTAAAACTTAACTTGGATAAGATGATAGCAACATGAGTCATTGAACCTATGGAAGAATTAGAATGGGTAAGTCCTATGGTGGTAGAAGAAAATAAAACTCAAGGAGAAATCAGGATCTGTGTTGATTTGAGGAAGTTAGTGATGCATGCTTACGTCATCCTTTCCCTACTCCTTTCACAGATGAAGTGTTAGACATAGAAAATTTTAGGGGCGAATCTTAGCCCATGGGCGAAATTTAAGGGGTGTTGATTTTTAGAAGGGTGATTTTTAATATTAAACCCATTTTCTATAGTTCGCCCAAAAAATATTTCAAAAATAAATAAATACTATATTTTAGGCACCAATATTATGAAAAATAAGAGATATAAAAGTTGATTTCACCTCCCCAAATTTCATTTCAACCTCTCGATTCGCCATGTTTGCGGGTGGGATTGCTCCCAACGGCCCTTGATTTCCAGCAACCGTATTTCAAGGTCTCGATTCGCCTTGAAAATATGTTTGCAGGTGTTATTTCTCCCAGCCGCTCTCGATTTCTAGCAATGACACCATGTTTGCAGGTGGGATTGCTCCCAATCGCCCCTGATTTCCAGCAATCACATTTCAAGCTCCCGATTTTCTTTGAAAATACATTTGCGGGTGTGATTTCTCCCAGTAGCTCTCGATTTCCAGCAACGACACTAGTGAGGGGTTATGTCTACCATCGGTGTTTAAGAAAAGCAACATAATATCTCTTGTCATTGAATAGGATACAAAAACCCTACTCCTAGGAATATATAGGACGACATACTTTAACCCATAAGTGAAAACAATAGAGGCATAGAGAGATACACAGTAAGAAAAGCCAGGCATCGAAAAAACAAGACAACAAGTTAGTATCAGGTTCATCAAAGAGAAGAGAACAAAGTTGCTCACTTTTGGTTGTGCAAGAAGTTGCTTAGCCAGGAACCATAGGAAGGAAGGAACTTGATTACTAGCCCTATTATTTTCTTCTAACCACATATAGTTTACAAGCTCAATACTTGGGGCATTTCCTAATTTCATTTCAAGCTCTGGATTCACCTTGAAAATATGTTTGCAGGTGGGATTTCTCTCAATCTCCCCTGATTTCTAGCAAAAACACTAGTGAGGGGTTATCTCTACCATTGGTGTTAAGAAAAACAACAGAATGGAAAAATTAGGGGCATTACCAACGCAGTGAATGGAAAAAACTAGGGGTATTACCAACATAGTGAATGTGGGCGTAATAGTACAACCAGATTGGGATAACCGAGAGTTTTCCTCTTCCTTGGCTCTCAATGTTCGTCGTGTTTTCAAACTTCTACTACAGTTTGGTATGTGGCTTTTTATTGTTATCTCCACTTTTTTGGCTCTAAAAATTTGGGTTTTTACTATTATTATTTTGCATCCAGCTTAGAATGGATTGGGTTTTCATATCAGTTTCTATTATTATCTCACTTTTTTAGCTCTAAAAATTTGGGTTTTTTTTTTTGTTCTACATCTAGCTTAGAATAGAGTTGGGTTTCATATGTTTAGTATTAAATGCACTAATAACTTTTATCTATGAAGACAATTATGCAATGGATCTATATAAATATTGTGTACTCTAAATACAAAAACCTATATTTTCCAATGAAATCCCGTGTATTGTAAATACAAAAAGCTATATTTTCCATTGAAATGGAATACCTTTAAACAATCCCATCTTTGTCTTAGTTTATATATGACAACTTTATATGATGATCTCCAATATGGCCTTCAAGCTCTTAGTTTAAAGAACTAACACATACCCATATAGACCTCCCTTTTATGCACCTCAAGGCCGTGGAGTTCTTGATTACAGATCTCTTGAATTTCAATATATGATATATTGCTCATTTTGTGCACTCAAATGTACATTATGTAGCTGGAAAGTGTACAACCTCAATATGTATATCACACATTGGTTTAGATGGGTCTATATTAGTGATCGTATTCAATTCACGCAATTCATCATCTAGAATCACTAAATATTTCACATATACACACATAATGTGTTGATATATCCCCTACCTTATCCTGAAATGTTGAGTAATTCTGTATAGGTAAGAGATCACTGCAACATTGGAAAGAACTTAACATTCAATAGAGGTGAAGAATTCATATCATGAAGAAAAACATACCCGTGAAAACCAGTAACTTTTATCTTTCAAAAAAGAATTTTATGAACATGCCAATTCTCCTGGAATTTTCTCTATAGGAAAGCTTAAGTAATAGAAAACACATGGGGGAAATCCAAATTTTGTTCAATGTCACAAAATTTCAGGCGATGGTAGCAACCTTTTTCACATTTGGAGGATCCTAGAACTCACCAATTGTTGATCCAGACCATGTAATCTCTGAATCAGTGGGCAATGGATTCATAAGCACCATGTGCCTTGTTGCAGTAAGAGAATAAGAATGGAAATGGCCACACAATGAAATCACCAATATGATTCTCTGTAATAAATGCCTTAGGGAAAACTTGGTGGAACAATAACAAACACTAATAATCGTAAGGGTTTCATATAAATAGTCTCTCCTTTGTTTTTCCATAACAAGGGTTTCATATAAATAGGCTCTCCTTCATTTTTCCAACACCGAGTTATGAGATAAAAGACTCATTTGGAATTGAGAACTTAGAAGGGGCTAGGACAACACCATTTATTTTACATGTGAATCAAAAGGGAGAGATACATGTAGGTATTCATGCCAAGGTCTTTTCATAGTATATTCATATGGGTTTTCATTCCTTTTTACCCAGGGTCCCATGAAGTTCGAGCAATTACTTCAGTTGATGATATAATGTCCTTTATATTTTAGCATTTTGCATTTGGATAAAATTATTCATATTTCCATTGACATATATTTTACAAAAGAAAAATGTGGTGAGGCAACCACCACAAGCTAAAATTGTAAGGAAAAAGGCCTATATAGTTAAAAAAGGCCATACAAGGTCTCCAAAACTAAAGTTCCATAAAGCCCAAAGCATAAAGAAACAAACATATAAACAACTAGGCCATTAGGAAAGAGTCAGTGGATAGACCATGATGTTACAAGAATTAAACCCATTCGGGGAGGAGAGTCTTCATCCTTGGAAGGAAGCCCCAAACCTTCAGTTGTGAGATTAGGGTTAGTTATCCATCATTGTCATGTGTTGGTTAATCATGATGGCCAAAGAAATAGTCAGAAATTTGTCAAAGTGACAGACCACTTTTGGGCTCTTGTTGGGGGTCAATGCCTTTGCTTCTATTGACATTATCTTGCAACTCGACTTACTTTATGTTGATATCATTTCTTGAAGGTTGAGAGTGTGTAGAGTGGGCAAGATAATATCCTTCAAGTGGCACTTTATTCATTATGCATTGTCTAGTAGCCCATTAGCTCATGTAGGTGGATTATTTCCATCCCCCCCTCCACATTTTCACTTGGATATGTGGATTCAAATGTACACAAATGAGTGACCCCTCTTACAAAGTACATTGGCACTGCACTAAGAACTAGTTGATACACATATCTTTCTTCAGTTGTGGTATTAGGATCAACTATACATCATTGTCATGTGTGGGTTAATCATGATGGCTAGAGGAATAGTCAGAAATTTGTCAAAGTGAAAAACCACTTTGGGGCTCTTGTTGGGGGTCAATGCCTTTCCTTCTCTTGACATTCTCTTGCAACTTGACTTCCTTTATGTTGATATTGTTTCTTGAAGGTTGAGAGTGTGTAGAGTGGGCAAGATAATATCTTTGAGGTGGAACTTTATTCATTATGCATTGTCTAGTAGCCCATTAGCTCATGTGGGTGGATTATTTCCATCTCCCACTCCACATTTGCACTTGGATATGCATATTCAAATGTATATAAATGAGAGACCCCTCTTGCAAAGTACATTGGCACCACACTAAGAACTAGTTGATACACATCTTTCTTCAGTTGTGGGCTTAGGATCAACTATCCATCATTGTCATGTGTGGGTTAATCATGATGGCCAGAGGAATAGTCAGAAATTTGTCAAAGTGACAAACCACTTTGGGGCTCTTGTTTGGGGTCAATGCCTTTGTTTCTCTTGACATTCTCTTGTAACTCGACTTACTTTATGTTGATGTCGTTGCTTGAAGGTTGAGAGTGTGTAGAGTGGGTAAGATAATATCCTTGAGGTGGCACTTTATTCATTATTGATCTGAAAATGGGGCACTAAAGGCTTCTTGTCTAACTTACAAGAACCTCTCCCACTTCCAAAGCTTGAATATTCCCAAGTCTTATTGATTAACCAATGTGGAATTAATAAGCGCTTGATAATATAGTGTACGCTAATAATTGTTTTAAACTGATTATATGTTTTAGAGTCTACTGTTTATGTTGATATGTGAATGTGCTTAAACTGATATATAAATGCATATAACAGTTAATAATGCAGCAGTAAAAACAAACACATAAGACAACAAATTAATTAGGAGTTTAGCCACAACTCTTGGGTTACATCTTCGTGAGCTCTAGTCAACTCAACTAGGCTCTCTGGGATTATGGTATAAGTATTTTTTACAAGCTCTTGGCTTAACTCTTGTTGTTTTTACATAGAAACAACAGGTTCAGACACCATGTTATCCCCTGGCTCTTGAAGCTCTGGTTATTGGCTCTGGCTCTTTGGCTCTTGGTTCTAGCTTTTGGCTCTGACTCTGGCTCTTTGGCTCTGGTTCTGGCTCTTGGCTCTGACTCTGGCTCTTTGGCTCTGGCTCTAGCTCTCTGGCTTTTCTGCTTTGGCTTCTTTGCCCTCTATCAGTTTATAGCTCTCTCTGGGATTTTCACTTGAACTCCAAGTGACTCCCTTAGCTATTTTGTTGCTTGTATGCTACCTCTTTGGCTTCTACGCTACCACTTTGGATTTTGTACTACCACTTTGGCTTCTGTGCTGCCTCTTTGCCTTAGCTTCCTACTTCGGCTTCAGTAATAGCTCCCACAATGACCAACAACCTAGCATCAACCAACAGTCTCCTCGTTCTGTTGTCCTGTGGCTTTTTAAGCCAAATCGGCGCTGCATGTTCATTGTCCCTCTCGGGCTCTTTATCTTCCTGATTTGGTCTGCTCAAATCAATTCTCTGAGCGTTAGAAATCATTGCTAAATTCTCTTGGGGATGGATGCCACCTATACCGTAATGGAAGGGGAAATCGACGCTTACAATCCTTTGAAATAGTCATTTTTTATTAACACAGGAAAACGCTACACAACATGGAAGAATCCATAGAACACTGTTCATCCAGACTTGAAATTCCCATAACCCCGCTTTATAGCACTATCGGGTCTGCCTGGGAGTCGCTATCGCATATCGCAATTGGCCTGTCCCTTTGTATTTCGAAATACATTAAAAATGGCATTTGGCGGATCTCAAATCTTATGAGATAACGCCTATTTTTCCATTAGGTCCGGCTATCGCATCGGGCAGATATGTATATCAGCCCCGCTCCACTGTAACCTGCCGACATGATACTATGATGCGACAAGTTGCAATCGCAGATCGCACAAGTCTAAGGCCTTTCCATATAATAGGGTCTATGCCAGCGCCGATTGCGATCCGCCGATATCAGCGATCCCTGTATTGCATCGGCCTGGTCCCATGCATGTTATGTGCCTTCCTCCGATCCGACCCACCGATTGCGATTCGCCGATCGGATATGGACCGTTGATTGGACAGATCTGATGGCTCCTGTGCGGATTTGGTTTAAGCCTCCGATATCCTTTTTTCACTGTTTTCTCATGTTTTTAGCCTCTTTTCTCAAAGAACAAGGGGAGCTTCTTTTCATGATAACTTCTTCATCTGAAGTTCATTTTCGCCCATTCAAGTTGTGTTGGATTCAGAATGAGAAGATATCTGCAAGGATTTGTGCCATTTGGCACCTTTTACCTCTTGCATGAAGTATTTTAGACTTAGAGGTTTATCCAGGATCCATTTTTGGATTACGCATTCCCACTAAAAGAAATTTTGTTCTCCAAAAGACTGATATACTGATTTGAATAGTAAATGAGAGTGACTCACCCTCTTCTTTCAGCCTCCTTACACTTGCCTTTGCATAGTGCCTCTGAACCAAATTTTCTGACCACTTCCCTTCTTGGATGGGCTAGTCTTCTTGGGAAGAACTTTCTTCCTCCCTGCCTTCCTGCAGAACTTTTGTTGAAATGGTCACAGAAGGTAGTTTGGACTTTGAGCTTCTTTGCCTTGATCATTGATCCAAGGTGGTTCAAACAAATGTGAAGTAGATCTGCTCCAAAAACTTTCATTTGTACCTGTTTGACAAGCTGCCAACAACAATTGTTAACAACAACAAGCATACAGACAACAACTAGATGGACCAAACTCTTGATTCAACAAAAGAATTAGATTTCACATTTTGTGAACACCTCCATGTCTTATATCTTCATACAAATGATGGGCTAGATAACAAGCCCACAAAACATGCCTTTAACAAATGACCCTTCAAGTCAAGCATGTAGAAAAAGACCATTAGGACTCTTTTTGAAAAGATGAAACTTTCATCATTATCTCCATTTGGAGACCAAGTTAACTTCTTCCAAGTCAACAAGGCATCACATGCATGTCAAAGCAATTAGCCCTGGAAGTTAATTACACATACATGTTCAAAAACAAGGAAATCATTGACATCCCTATGTTCATGCATCTCAAGCTCATGCATGCATTTCATCCCTCAACTTTCACTTAAGCACATTGTACTTTTGAAGCTGAAATGAAATATAGTATAGATGCATCAATAGACATGCAATCTTAATCAGATAAGAACTCTAACTATTCCTTACCAATCCCTTTCAAAGGTACTACCTTTTTCTGCACATCAGCATCATCACATGAATCATTCTGAGACACATCATTCATGAAATCTTCACTTCCATTTCTGCCATCTTCTCTTTCCACTTTCTTCAACTTTTGTGGAAGCATTGCTGGATTCAGTGTCCAACATTTTGCAGCAAGATGTCCTTGCTTATGGCAGTAAGTGCACTGCATGTGCACCCTCTTGATAGCATGATTTGCCTTGTCCAATGGACCCTTCGCTGCTTGCTTCCTTTCCTTCAAAAGTTTCTTGTATGTGGCCATTCTCTTCCAACATCTAGAAACATTATGGTTATCCAAACCACAAAAGGAACATGCAATTATTTTCCCATACATCTGTGGAAATTTATCATGCTTTGCACAATCAAAAGGAAAATGTTTGGAACCATATTTATACCTTTCTGTTTCACGTTTATTGCCTTCATGAGGACGTGAAGCAAATGAAGAAGTGGCTCCCTTAGGAACACCATCAAACTCTTCAAGGCTGTTAGAGTCTCCCCAACTCTCTGGTTCAAGTGTGTGCTTCTAAACAGCCGCATCCTGCAATTGATGTTTCAAGCTATTGTATTCCTCTTAGATACAACCTTCACACTTCCGAGGTAGAGGACATGAAATGAAACTCCTTCTTGGGACTGTTTCAATGGCTTTCATGGCAACTTTGGAATTCTCTCCATAAGACTGTCCATAGCCAAGACCCAAATGTTTATGCCTTTCTTCAACCATTATTGGTTCAACAATACCTTGTGCATGCTTTCCCATGCCCTTTCCTTCATAGCCCATCTTGGATATTAGCTTGGAACCTGTGCCTTTAGTATGTTTTTCAAAAGAACCAATATAAGCATTCTGATATAACCTTCTTAAAGGTGTGGTTAATTAATTGTAAGCTCTGATGCCACCTAATATAAAAAAGGGGCACTAAAGGCTTCTTGTCTAACTTACAAGAACCTCTCCCACTTCCAAATCTTGAATATTCCCAAGTCTTATTGATTAACCAATGCGGAATTAATAAGTGCTTGATAATATAGTGTATGTTGATAATTGTTTTAAACTGATTATATGTTTTATAATCTGTTGTTTGTGTTGATATGTGAATGTGCTTAAACTGATATATAAATGCATAAAACAATGAATAATGTAGTAGTAAAAACAAACACATAAGGCAACAAATTAATTAGGAGTTCACCCACAACTCTTGGGCTACATCTTTGTGAGCTCTAGTCAACTCAACTAGGCTCTCTAGGATTATGGTATAAGTCTTTTTTACAGGCTCTTAGCTTAACTCCTGCTATGTTTACACAGAAACAACGAGTTCAAACACCATGTTATCCCCTGGCTCTTGAACCTCTGGCTATTGGCTCTGGTTCTTTGGCTCTTGGTTCTGGCTCTAGGCTCTGACTCTGGCTCTTTGGCTCTGGTTTTGGCTCTTGGCTCTGAATTTGGCTCTTTGGCTTTGGCTCTGGCTCTCTGGCTCTTTTGCTTTGGCTTCTTTTCCCTCTATCAGTTTACATCTCTCTCTGGGATTTTCACTTGAACTCCAAGTGACTCCCTTGGTTGTTCTGTTGCTTCTGCGCTGCCTCTTTGGCTTCTGCTCTGCCACTTTGGATTCTGTACTACCACTTTGGCTTTTGTGTTGTCTCTTTGCCTTAGCTTCCTGCTTTGGCTTCAGCAACAACTCCCACAATGACCAACAACCCAACAACAACCAACAGTCTCCTCATTCTGTTGTTTTGTGGCTTTTTAAGCCAAATCGGCACTGCCTGTTCATTGTCCCTCTTGGGCTCTATATCTCCTTCTTTGGTCTGCTCAAATCCCTTCTTTGAGGGTTATCAATCATTGCTAAATGCTCTCGAGGATGGATGCCACCTATACTGTAACGAAAGGGGCGATCAACGCTTGCAATCCTTTGAAACAGTCGTTTTCTGTTAACACAGGAAAACACTGCACAACATGGAAGAATCCACAGAACACTGTTCATCTGGACTTAAAATTCCCATAACCCCACTTTACAGCACTATCGAGTCTACCTTGGAGTCGCTATCACATATCACAATTGGCATGTCCCTTTGTATTTCGAAATACATTAAAAATGGCATTTGGTGGATCTCAAATCTTATGAGATAGCACCTATTTTTCCATTGGGTCCGGCTATCGCATCGCGCAGATATGTATATCGGCCCTGCTCCACTGTAACGTGCTGACATGATACTGCGATGCGACAAGTCGCAATCGCAAATCTCACAAGTCTGAGGCCTTTCCATATAATAGGGTCTATGCCAGTGCTGATTGCGATTTGCCGATATTGGTGATTACGATATCGCATTGGCCTGGTCCCATGCATGTTATGTGCCTTCCTCCAATCCGACCCACTGATTGCGGTTCGCTAATCAGATCTGGACCGTTGATTGGCCAGATCCGACAATTCTTGTGCAGATTTGGTTTAAGCCTCCAATATGCCTTTTTTCGCTATTTTCTCATGTTTTTAGCCTCTTTTCTCAAAGAACAAGGGGAGCTTCTTTTCATGATAACTTCTTCATTTGAAGTCTGTTTTCACCCATTCAAGTTGTGTTGGATTCAAAATGAGAAGATCTCTGCAATGAGACTATTTTTGGGAGCAGCCTGTGACTTTCATTTTCCTCTTATTTACAAAGGATTTGTGCCATTTGGCACCTTTTACCTCTTGCATGAAGTCTTTTAGACTTAGAGGTTTATCTAGGATCCATTTTTGGATCAATTGTGCTTTTTCTAATATCCCATTAGCTCATGTGGGTGGATTATTTCCATCTCCCCTGCACTCCCCTACCCCACATTTGCACTTGGATATGCATATTCAAATGTACACAAATGAGAGACACCTCTTGCAAAGTACATTGGCACCATGCTAATAACTAGTTGAAACTTGATACACAAGTTATTCTTGTGTTCCATACATGATATAAGGTACCAATTCTAATCTATTACTGTGTTGTGTGAAAATATATGGTCCATGGGGGAGAATATCCCAATAGGGAAATCTTCTAAGGAACATTAGACGAGAGCAAGGAAGGACAAAGCTTAAAATGAACATATTTTCAAAACTAGAACAAGTGCTTCAAGGTTTCATTATTGTCACATAGTTGACTTTCAAGGTGTAGAATTACTAGGTGTTCAAGGATTTCCCTATGACTAAGTCATCATGTGTTAAAGACCAATCGAAGTAGGGATTTTTGGGTTGTAACTGCATATTTGAGATGGATTTAATATGAATTGAAGTAGGGTTTTTTGGGCTTTAAGTGCTAGTTTTAGATGGATTTCAAATATTAAAGACAAATATTCTCCTTATATTTGATTATCTAGATGTTTCTCTTTTGCTTATGTCAATGCCAATTCCAAAGCCATTTGTAGCCATCAAGTTCAAAAAACGTTTTCTTTTGTTCCATCTCCAATCTTTCCAGCAAGTTAGCTATTGTAGAAGGTCAACCATAAGAAAAAGGTGTTTTAAGATTGAGATCTGAACTATTTCTAGCGTAATTCTATTTGTAATACTAAGCTTGAAATTTTCTATAAGGTTTTTCAATCCTTCCCATCTCTAATTATTTTGTCATAAAAGTCACCAGGACCCAAATTCCTTTCTTACGCAGTCTCTTGGTTGAAAACCAAGAGATGTTTGCAAGTAGATTTCCTTGTTGAAGAACTACTTGGAAACATTATACAATGATCCTTGAAATAAATCATGGCTTCAAGGAAGTCAATTTTCCACACCAATTTGACCTCCCAAGCTTCTTGAGTGCTTTTGGCTACAAAGGTCTCATCAGTTGGCTGGATGTTGGGGTGGTCAATAGCTTTTGAATGTTTATAACTTTATATTACTCCATATTTTGTATCAGAGTAAAGCCCCTGAGGTGATTGCTTCCCAAGTGGTCTCTTCCGTGCCTCCTTCCCTTCCACTACTCCAATGGCCCATTTGGCATAAAAATCCTAGGCTTTCATTCGGGTGGCTAGAGCACCCAATCCTCCTTTATCCTTAGGGGTGTAATAGTGGTTGTAACCAACTATATGGAAACCCTCATCTCCACTAGAGTTAGTGTAGAGAAATTTTTTGAAAATATTTTTTAGATTGACATAAGTTTGGGGACAAGGGACTTAATGTGATGAATAACAAATGTGGGTAGAAACCGACTTTTGGATACAAATTTGAATTTTCCTATGAGGAATAGAGGTTTGTAGATCTATTTATCGATATTGCTTCTTATAGTTCATCTGGAAAGGGTTCAAAAGAAAAGGGAATACAAAGGACTTTAAAACTTGGCCAGATCCAACCAATCAATTATGGGCATCCTTTTGACTATGTTGATAGCATTGGATTTTTCCATTTATAACTTCCACCTAGAAGCCTCACATAAGATTTGCAAGCAATCCATGGTGTTGTCTAAATTTCGATTCAATTCAATGATGTTTATTAAATTCTATCTATGAAGTGACTATTCATTCATTTATTTCCATATACAACAGAGAGAAGAAACCTTTGATGAGGTGATGTGTTATTCTACTATGAAGAATATAGCCAATGGATTCAGTAGACATTACATAGAGGGTTAGGGTGAGTGGGAAACCTTACCTGATTAACTAGAAGAGGCCTGTCTTATTAGACTTGGTATGATTGATATAAGGACAAGTTGTGACATGTGCAAAGAAATTTTCTACCACTTTAACTGAATACACGCCAAATCCAAGTGCTCTAATCATGGTGAAGATTACTATCTATTCCACTTTGTTGCACGCTTTTATAAAATCTATTTTAATGAATAGGGTCTTGAGGGATTTTTCTTGGGTTTCCCTAGAAGTGAAGAATTTGATATTTTCTTGGTTTTATATATAGTATTAGGTTTGTTCTCATGCTTTCTGTGAATGACACGGTTGAATTTTATCCTACACCCAATAGGTTATCGATATGTAATTTTGGTAATTTTGATTTCAAAAGATCTTTTAAAGAAATGCAATGATTTCATTTGTGTGTTCAATAACTACAATATTCGAATGGAACTCTGCATTTGTGGTTTACCTATACAAGTTCCATCGAGAAGGATCAGTGGTGTGACATCAATTGTCCTCGAGCAGAGGCTTTAGTTTTACTCTTTTCTGGAAGCAAATACTTTCTTCCAACATTTTTGAGTTCCATGAAAAATTTGAAAGTCCTAATAGTATTCAATTATGGGTTCAAGAGAGACATAGTATTCAATTATGGGTTAAAGAGATCCACACTGAACTATCTATCGACCTTATCTTCACTTAGTTTAAGACTATTCTCTTGGAGAGGCTACATGTGTCCCCACTTCAAGAGCATAATAAAGTCTTGTAGAACTTAGAGAAGCTATATTTAAGCTTTTAGTGAAGGGATTGGAAAAATGTCTGGGTTCATTAACACCCAATTGAGCATTAAGCTTCCAATAATGCTAGATTTTAACCTGGAGCACTTATGCGATTTGGAGGAGATGCCCCCTCGTATTTGTGACACGTCTTCAGTTGTGAATTGGACTATTACTAATTGTAATTTCCTTCGAAAGTTACCCGATGACTTGGGGAACCTCAGCTGTTTAAGAATGTTAAGGAAGGAAAGAAAGTACATTCTACTAAGTTATCTTATGATTTTCAAGTTTTTCTTGGATATCTACAACGTTTCAGGTAGGGAATTACATTCTGTTAATGAAAATTTGTCTTGAGAGAAATGCCCATTTTAAAATTCTAATGCTTTAAAAAAAAATTGTATATCATGATCCCATATTATGATGAAAGATTATGGAATGCTATTGGAAAATGCTTCCCTTCTAAAATTGATCAGTATGGGCCTCAGGTATTGGTTCCAGAATTGGTGAAGGATTTTTTCTATAATTGTTCTACAAGTGAAAATAGGGTTGATCATATGGGGAAGGATACAGATTCAGACAACATCTTGGTTGGCCTTCTAACATATTTAGGATCTCGCCTGAAGCACCTAGGAAAATTGTGTGACACTTGTAGGAAGGACCTTCCACCAATATCTCAGTTGTGATACTGTGATGCAGAATCATGGTATTCCCTCTCTAAGTCGTGTCTTTCTTTCATATTTTCCTGCTATAGACTTCATTGTTAATTCTAGATTCTATTTATTTTCAAAGAAAAAACCTCTCTGTTTTTCTTGTTTGAAAATATGATCTTCACTAATTAGGTTTTGAACATGTGATCTTCATTAAGTAGGTTTTGATTTTGAGTCGGCAAAACTCAAGCCTCAAACTTAACTTTATAGTTATTAGGTAGCCACATGCTCATTATGTATTGGAAGTTCCATACTGTCCACTTAATTTTTTTTATCATCATGGTCTACCCATTTAGGATGTAGCTCAAAGTGGTCCCATCGAGCTTAGTCATTCTCCAAATCATTATTTCCAAAATAATTGATAATGTAACTCAGATGGGTATTTGAACAGTAACAGACCATTAATCTGCCTTTACATGCCTGGAAGAAAGGGCTGGCTCTACTCATACCAATGTAAGTAGGCAACAAAGTATGGTACAGAAGGTGCACTAGTTGTACTATATTACAACAATAAAACATAACTTATCTATTGTTTTACACCTACAAGGAAATTTAACCATTTATACATATTTGAGAAGCTCACCAGTGATGACTGAAAATAAGCAGGAGAACGACTCGGGGGACATCATCATCTTGAGGGTTCAGACTTTGATATGATATTTGATATAAATCTAGAAACTGGAGCGAAAACACACACAAAATGTCAATGGAGTTTTGACATTTCTTTTGTGTGTTTTTGTCGATCTAACTATGCTGCAACATTTATCTCCCATTAACATCGCTACAACTAACTCAGTCTCACCAAAAGAAACTTATAGGTGAAAAGCTTTGCTATATACTGCTAAATAGTGACCATAATTTATGTTAATGTTAGATGGAAATAATAATGGCGGCAGAAGTAAATGTATCCACTCCACATAGAAAAATTTATATATATATCTAATAAAATAAAAAATAAAAAAATAATTTGTACTGGAGGATTTTTTTTTTGGGTTAAAAAAAACTCCCTAGTTATATATTACTTGGGAGGAGAATGAACCAAAGTTTCAATTACAAAGGACAAGTAGGTACAAGATGTCTTGCACCCTACCGTGGCAGCAGTTGTTCCATCTCCTATCCTACGTGTTGGCTATGATATAAGGCTTCTCTCTTTCACAGATTCCCCTATCTCTGTCACTCCTCTTCCCACCATCTTTTCCTTCCTAGCTCTTGTCTCCTTAAAAGGCCTTAGAGGTATTTAGGTTAGGGCTATTTGTCTAACTCAACGTGGCCTATTCTTAACTTCTTTCTGACCCGATGCTTTAATCATCAGGCCTACTCACTTTGGAGGGTTTTGGCCCCAAAAAGTCAATAATTTGAGGACTATGGTTATTGTTAAGTCTTAGTCTCTGGCTCTTTGATAGGCTCTTACTCAACTTCTACTCTGGCTCTAGCTCTGTCTCTGCTCAAGATTTTCCTGAGATACTTATCTGGTGCCTAAGAAATAATGAAACACCCATCTTCTTTAAACTCTGGATGTTCATAGCTTGCAATTTGCCACTGATTCTCTAGAGTTCATACAGAGCCTCAGAATACATGTGCCCTAGCTACAATTATTCAGGAACTTGGTGTTCCAACACTATTGATCTCCATTTTTTTTCTGGATATAAACTCAGAAACTCAAGAAAGAGCACTAACAGTTCAACTGAGTTTTGAGATTTCCTTTGTGTTTTCGTGATCTAACAATACTGCAACACTTCTTTGCCATTAAAATCACTACAACTAACAAAGTATGAGAAAAGAAAAATCTTATAGGTGGAAATATCTGTAGTATAAGGGTAAATGTTGTGCATACTATATGTTACTGTCAGAGAGAAATAATAACAGCAACATAAGTAAAGACTTACACACTACAATGACTATACAAAGTTTGAACTGGAGAAAAACCTTTTCCATGTAAAAAAAAAAACTGAGACTTATATATTACTTGGGAGGGTAATGAAACAAAATTTAAGTTACAAAGTAGAAAGAGGTACTGGATTTATTGCACCTATACATGGCAGCAAGTGTTCAATCTCTTGATCTATGTCTTGGTTGACAATGGCTTTCTCCCTTCGGCTACTTCCCCCATATTTGTCACTTCCGCAACTTTTCCTTCGATTTTGTCTTACGCAGCATGGCCTCTTTCTAACTTGTTTCTGACCCGATTCATTATGGATCGTTCTTACTTCTGGTTTAGGATAATTGTTCTGTGTTAGCAGCATTAAATACCTGAGTATTTTAATAGCCTAGTATATCTGTGATCATTACTAAAATCAAAATCCTTATTTGACATTGTTGTGGAAAATTAGTTTAGTATTTATTTTCTAACTTCGTGCTCTTGATTATCATAATCAACCTGTATAGGTTTGAAGAGTTGGGTATTGGAGTATCAATACTGCAAGAACTGTAGAATCTAGAGTTGATTGAGTTTGAGCTAAACCAACAACAAGCCACCGTGATGTTTTTGAGCCATATCCAGCCATTTTGCTAAGAACGTGGGAAATTAGGAAGCGCTCTAGATTTTGTAGCGACTATACATCTAGTGGAAGCGTAGGAATTCTAAAAGCAAGCAATTCAATGAACGTTAGAACCCCACAGGGAATTGACAATGCAGGGACGGGGCACGTGGATAATAAAAATTTGCAGTTCTTGCACTCCTTAATACAATCATTTCCCTCAGTTGAAGAGATGCAAAAATGTACCGGTGATCTTGAATTAATGTTAAAGCTTGGTATATCCTGGCTTAATTCCAATGGGAATAAGTTCTTTGAAGAAGATTATGCTGAAAATATATGGCTTCCATACAATGTCCTTAGATATGTGTTGTTTACAAACAGGTTGTCAATGCATATCCTTAAGGAAAAAATTAGGTTGAATGTGTCGAGTTCTCCTTACAAGTTTGTAGTATTTTATAACTCCGAGAGGGAGCAGTACTTTGATCATCGGAAGGCAATAAAAGGATCTATATTTGCATTCCATGGAAGTCATTCATGTAACTAGTACTCTATCATAAGGTAATTTAGTTCTGCTATTATTTTCTGTTTTCTGCATATACTCTGTGAGATCTTGTTTCATAAATGAATAACAAAGGAAATAATTTTTTGTTTTCTTTTATGTGATTTTTATGGTTTTTAAATAGAAGAGCAACTTGACATCCTTAAGAAAGAAAAATACTCCCCACGCTTGAAAATATATCAATTGTATAGACAAAAGATGCCTTTTCCATGGTGAAAATTGGGATTAAATAGCCTAAGAGATTGATATCACCCTATTAGGGTTATAAAACTTCAAAATAACATTTTTCGACTACTTCATTTTAAGAATGATATTTAAAACTAATTAATAGAGAAGGCCTTTAATGAAGCCTTTATTAAGTGACTTGAGGCCTAGTAATGATATTTAAGGACAATTTAAGAGTAATTGGGACTTTTTAAACGGTATACATACTTTAAGTCAACTGAAATTCGTTTTACTTTTTTATTTTTCGAAGGAAACTTCCCTGTGGCTTTGCAAGGAGTTGCTATGACTACATGCCATTCATTTGGAGGTCCCCTTATCTGGGACAATACCTATTTGTACAAGTGGATTTTTCTCAATGGCCATTCAAAATCCTTAGGTGGCTAAGCCCCATTGCTACATTTCAATTGGGTTCTAGATTTGCGAAGCATAATTGGAGCTTATGTAAAAGCAGTCACTACAACTCAACAATCCTCACACCGATTTATTATCAAGCATGCCATTATTTTGCCCCTTCCAGATAAAGTGGAACATTTTGATCTGCCAAGATTCCATGTAAATTGAATTTCTGAAAATCAACAACAGTTGCCTCCTACCAACACTGCCTTCCAACTGGTAAGAGCATGCATCATGGAATTGCAAAAACCTGAAATTTAATTTTCAAGTACCATGGATTTCAGAAAACCAAAGAACAACTTTAGAAAATAATATTTTCCAACATAAGAGGCACAAGAGGGTGAAATATGCCCATTTTAACAAGTCATGGACCTGTTACCATCCAAACTAGCAGTCTTGTCAAGGCCCATACAAGATGTTATGATAGCACTGTTGACTCAAAATCTATTAGGTCTTGTGAGATGCCTCACAAGGCAAAAGCCAGGCCAAGACACAACAATGAGGTGGATGCTACTGTCACCTCAACAATCCACGTCTTGCTATTTAGTGAAATTTCACCACACGGGAGGCTTCCCAGTTTATGTCACCTAAATTATGTTCTAGGTCTAGGGTTTAAAGGTGACACTTCAATAAGCTTACCCAAGGTACTCAGGCTAAGCAAAGGGCTCGATTCTATTGGATAAGGAGTAGTGTACTTATGAAGTAGACTATAAATATGGAATTCTAGCCTGGGGTTTTCAATGCATACTTTCAAAATTAGCCCAACTAGGCATACAAGAGAGAGAAACGGTTTTTTAATTATATGATCAACAATAGGAAAGGAAAACCTTCAACATGATCCTAAGTTGAAGCCTTAGTGCAGAATTAGTGTTTTTCAAGCCCTATAATCGCTTAGGGTTGATGATGCCAACCCTAAGGAAGGACTTCCAATCATGCAAATTGCTAGATTTTGGTATTTTAAGGCTCTGTAAGGTAGAACGACCTCCAACTAGCTCAACATCATGCCCTAGTTGAATTTGTCCTCAAACCCTAATCCTAGTGGTTTACCTTGAAGGGCCAAAATTTTAGGAGGAAGAAAAAAAGTAAAAGTTTTGTGATTTTTTACCATCATTATGGATGCTAGTCCCTTCTATCTGTTGAAAAATGTAACTAGGTTAAGTCTTCATAATGACATGTGTATGATTTTATGTAATTGATGTAAAGAAGAAAAATAAAATTATTTTTGTAATGCTTGTCTCATGGGTTTCATGAGCAAGGAATTTTATTTTCTGTAATGTCTCCCATTTGGAGCCCTTATGATTGGTCATAAAGTCAAATTGAGTCAATGTCATGTATGAAGGACCCTTCTTGGGCATGTTACATTTGTATATGAGTTGATGAAAGAGTCAAATAGCCCTCCAAGGCCAAGCTCAAGCATCTCCTTCAAGTCGGCCTTAAATGAAATAATAAATTCGCTCCAAAAGATATGTCGGCTCACCCACAATCCAAGTTGTCTTATTATGGATGCTCCAACCACTATAAATAGGGCAGCTCAACCTCATTTCAGAGACATAATTTCAGTCAAGGATAAGTCTGCAATAGGAGGTGTGAAGTTCATCAAGGAAGCCTATAACCAAGCAAAGGAACGAAAAATATAGCCGAGGTCATTTTTTATTTCTTTTGGGTTGATCTACTCCATAAGTGCGAAGAAAGGGTGTTTTCCACTACAGAAGAAGCCGAGGTATCATAGTCTCCTTTAAAGGACAAATTAAGGAAGAGAATAAGTTCATTATCAAGCCGAGTTGCCAAGGACACTGCCTCCACCTAAAGCGAAGGGAATCAAGGTTCCAAAGTTGATAATTTACCTCATAATAAAGAAATACTCATGGTTCTCAACTTTTCAATATGAAAAACTACATTTTGAAGTTATAAGTGATTATAACCTGATTATTGTAACAACCTTTGTTAACTAAAAACAAAAACTTACTTTACTTCGGCCTATCAGTTGTTAGGCAACAACTACTAGTTCCAGATTTGTATGATTTAGTCAAGAGAGTGGCGTGCTTGATGGTAACTAGTCAAGCTCGTCTAATTCACCAACAATGTTGTCAAGTTCTTTTACAATTTCTTCTTGAATACCCTCTTGGTGTCAAGATACTGCGACAAGCCTTGTATTTCTTAACAATTCACCATTTTGTACTAGTGATTCGCTGTGATTTTACAAGATAATATAATTTGGTGAGAGATTCACCAAAAAAATTATATTTACATATTATATTATTAATAAATTTCCTTTCATTTTTCCTATTTATCATGGGGATTCACCCATTCTTTATACATATAAATTTAGGGGGGTTCTTAAAATTTTCCCTGGTGTTAGACAATGTAGGAGGTCAGGAAGTTTATTCATTTAAAGGTTGATTTTAGGATATCATCATATTAGGATTGCACATGAAGATCAACACAAGACCACCTTTGCTACAGAATGGGTTTCATATCAATACACAATAATGCCTTTTGGATTGAAGAATGCCCGTGCTACATTTTCAAGAGTGGTGGTCACAACTTTCAAAGAATATATCCACAACTTTTTGGAGGTATACTTTGATGATTGGACAATATTTGGGTTGTTGAGAAAACTTACTGGAAGTTTAAGGCTTATGCTTGATACATGTAGACAATACTAGATCTCCTTGAACTTAAAGAAATGGATATTTTGTATACCTTTTGGTATATTGTTGGGACATATTGTTTGCAAGCAAGGATTGATGATGAACCCCACAAAAGTTTCTATCATTGTGAATGTACCTCCACCAAAGAAAGTAAGATAGCTTTGCACTACATTGGGACATACAGGATATTACAAAAGTTTATCAAAGGATATGCTCAGATTATTACGCCTATGGAAAAATTGTTGAAGAAAGATGTCACTTTTCAATGAGATGAAGAATGTCAAAAGATCCTTGAAATATTGAAGGAAAATATGGTAGTTGCTCATATACTAGTATTTCCTTATTGGAATAAGGAATTTCATGTACATGTGGATGCTTCTTGTATAGCTTTAGGAGTGGTACTAGCACAATCTAGTGTTGGAGAAATTGATCATCCTATATCTTTTGCAAGTAGGAAATTATCTAAAGCTGATAAAAATTACACAACTAGAGAAAGAGAAGGATTTGCAATGGTATATGCTTTGCTGAAGTTTAGACATTATTTGTTGGGATCACAACTCAAGATGTTTACAGATCATTTTCCATTAAAGTATTTGGTTAATAATCCTATTTTAGGAGCGAATATTTGCAGATGGTTATTTTTTTCCAATAATATGACTTTGAAGTTATTGTTAAGCCAGGAAGACTGAATGTAGGACCTAACCAATTGTCAAGCTTGGAAACATGTGAAGAACCAACCATCATAGAAGTTAATCTCCTTGATGCATATTTATTTTCAATTAGAGTTGAAAATGATCATTTTTCAAACATTATTCAGTTTTTGAACATGGGAATGGCTCCTTCAGAATATACTACGAAGAAGAAGAAGGAATTAGTGGGTGAAGGTAATTGATTTTTCATAGATAGAAAGACACTTATATAAGATGGAACCAGATGAGATACTACATAGGTATGTTCCTGAACATGAAAGACAAATCATTATAATAGAGGCTCATGAAGGCACAACTGGTGGACATTATGTAGTAAAAGCTACTACGCAAAAGATTTTGAGAGCAGGATTGTGGTAGCCTACACTACATAGAGATGCAAAGGAGTATTGAAGAGCTTGTGATATATGTCAAAGAATAGGAAAACCTTCATGAAGGGATGAGATGCCACCGGTACCACAAGTTACATTATAGGATTTTGATAAATGGGATATTGATTTTGTTGGACCTATCAATCCACTTGGAAAGAGGACTGGTGCGAGGTACATAATTATTGCAATTGATTATTTGAAAAGATGGGTCGAAGCACAACCAATAAGAGATTGCAGCACAGAGACTACTGCGAAGTTCATTTTTGAATACATACTGTCTAGATTTGGGTGTCCAAAGAGCTTAATGAGTGACCAAGGTTCACATTTCCTGAACAAGACTAGTGAATCATTGATTGAGGAATTCCAAGTTTATCGTCAAAAGAGTACTCCTTATCATCCTCGGGTCAATGGAACTGTGGAAGCATTTAACAATTTTTTGGAGAATGCACTGAATAAGGTATGCAATGTAAACAGAGATGATTGAGACCTTATATTTCCAACAATATTATGATCTTATAGGACTACATGCAAGAAGTTGACAGGCCAGACACCCTTTAGGTTGGTTTATGGGAAAGAAGCTATGATGCCTATGGAATACATTGTCCGTAGCCTAATGATTGTATCTTTTAGAAATATTACAAACCTTGACATAATGGAGGAAATAATGTCGTAGTTGATTGCTTTGGAAGAAGATAGATTTATAACAAGATTCCATCAGCAAGTACAAAAAGAAATAGAAAAGGCTTGGCATGATAGACATATTACACAAAAAGTTCCAGGTAGGAGACCTTGTTCTCCTCTATGATAGTAAGTTTGTGAAGTTCCCATGAAGATTCAAATGCCTTGGTTAGGCCCATATGTTATCAAGTATATTACTGACAGACACATAGTTCATTTAGCGAAGTGAAAGGGAGAGTTGAATCAAGGAACAGTAGATGGCAGTAGATTGAAGTTGTACAAGGACAACCTTGCCCCTACAGCTTTGCCCTGAGGAAGAAAGGAGAAAATTCTTAGCACCACCTGCAATTGAAAGTGGGCATTGGACTATAAACTACGTTGCAGAGAGCTTCAACGTAGAAACTTGCTTCACTATAGTTTGGATCATGTTGAAGTACATAGGAGTTGTGATGTAAGACAAATGCTTGCTACATTATGGAATGCATTGAAGTTTGTCAGAAAATAGAAATATGACTGTTAAAAGGTAAAAATACGCAGAAACTTGAATTTATGAGGAAATATTGGCAAAATCTAAGGATAGATATGCAATTAATGAGCAAATATGAATGCAATATGGACAAAATCAAATCTAATGATGGGGTTCGAATTTTAGAACTGTTATAAATAAGTTGCCTCCCGCCCAGATAGAGAAGTTTGTTGAATTGAGATCTCGAGTGTTCATAGTGCGAAGAAATTTCAGATAATTTTTGCATGAGCATTTTGTTAACTGAAGAATTTGTGTGTATATTTGATGAAAGAGGCATAGAAGGAGTCATGGAAGCAGTCGTCGCAGCAACTGTTGGTACGCTCGTGACATCAGCTCAGATGTCCACAGTAGCAACACCCGTAGTAGCATCAACTACATCACCATCACCACAGAAATAGAGGAGATCCTCGAGGAAGAATCTGGCTAAGGAAGTGAGAAGCAAGAAGAAACAAGATAAGAAACCCGATAAATCATCAAAATCTTGAGCCAGTCAAAGACAATGATGAAGAAGTGGAGGAGATACAAGCGGTGGAAGGTGGCATGGTATTTTTATCACCCCTACCACCATACATCCTGTCGAGGAAACCAAATTCCAAACCTGTAAAATAATCAAAGGATGTGAAGCATGGCACATTTACACTCTTGTTGTCGGAAGCAGTACCCTTTAAAGTAGAAGTTTTAAGAAAAATTATGAAGTTCAAGCTCACGGATAATGATTTTAACAACAGGAAGAAGTACACTGAGTTCACACCAGACCGATATTTGAAATAGGTGCACTACCCAGACATTGGAGTGATGAGGTTAGAGCCACAGTAATGGGCGAATTGGTTGGCACAGTCAAGACTGCTAAATATGTTGAACGTGCCACACTTCGGCAGAAGTGTGGGGAGCACAGTGTGTGTGAGGAAGTTGTTCGTGCTGGTGCATGATGAAAATTTATGGTTGGGGAATAAGATCCCCATAGACCCTATGTTGATTTGGAGGATCATAAGATTTCCATACCAAGGACAGAACCCCATGGAGGAGTTCATTGGAAAGGATTAGGACCGTGTTATAGCAGAAAATATGAAGAAAAATTTTGGGCTCGTCAAAGGAAAGAGGGGTTCATCAATGACCGAGCAGTTCACTTCGTAGAACACATATTGGCTGGGAATATTATGAGGAAATGTTGTGCAAATGAAGTTCTTGCATCGGTGGTTTCGTTAGTTGCACAGTGTGCCATCGGGTTTCAATATAACTGTGCTAGATACTTATGCAAGGAGTTCTTGGATGACTGTCGTGAGGTCTAGGAAAAAGGTACAACTTTTCACTATGCTTGGTTGATTTTGATTATTGCTATGTTGGCATAGAGAGAACTAGAGGTGTCGCAGTTCCCTCAGGTGCCTACAAATACCTGTGAAGCCGTGAGGTATGCTTCACTGTGGTTTACCACCAACACATCACACACCCAAGAAAACAAAATATTTTTTGTACTGTACCACATGGATTTACACATGCTAGTAAACTAGCACCCTCAACTCTCACCGAGCTTATACGAGTAGTATAGCTCTATGGAAAAGTTCAAAGCATATTTTCACAAGGTGTACATATAGGCACGCAGGGATACACAGAAGAAATGGCATGCCTTGCCATATATGGTGACTGAAGATGATCTTGTGGCGTAAATACAGGAATGGCCTGAAGAATGGATGACTCCACTGGAGGTAACAGGAGACAGTGAGATAGAAGGAGAAGAGGTGGACACTTCACAGCATGGCAAAGCCAGTGGAAAAGATAAGGAGCAGGATGAACATGAGTCAAAGGAGGAAAAGCTTGAGAAGGTGATGCAAGAAAAGGATCAAATGGAAGAGGAATGCGAGAAGATCAAGGAGGTGGTCAAATCCACATGTAAAGAGATTATGGACCTTGATGTCCAAGAGAAAGAACGAGTAGAAGGAAAGGTCATGAAGCTCGGCCTTTTAATAAAGAGATATAAGGACAAAATTGCCGAAGTGCAATTCAAGTATGAAATGCAAATTAATGAGTTGCAAATGATGCTGCAACCAACTACGCGACAGGAAGTACGGGATCAGAGGGAGACTGAGCTAAAGACTGTAATGGCCAGCATCTCTGCAACATTGGAAGAATATGGGAGGTTGTTAGATGTGAGTTTGTAAATTTGGACTTCGCTACAGGAAGATTCAAATGTACAGAAACTACAAGAAGAAATGAAGCAGAAGTAGCAACAGTTAGAAGATATTCATACATCTGCGAAGACCTTACTAATCTCACAGAGGCTTGTGAAAATCAATGAGAGTAAGGCCCTCTAGAAGAAAATTGTGGAACTGAAGAAAGAAGAGCATATTTTTTATAGAGAGGACTCAACCTTGGAAGGATGAGGCCCTCTAATTATCATAGGCAGTGGATGAGAAGCTTCAAGAGCTTCGAAAAAGGGAAACAATCTTGGTGTAGAAGGCTACAGAACCTGGGTCAGCCCAACCAAAAGCCAAAAATTTTACACCAACAGAAGGAAAGGCCAAGCAAGACAATTGTCCCACAATAAACTAGGAATTAGGGTGTTGAGACTAAAAAGGCTAAAACATATGAAGGGCCAGGAGATACAGAGGATTCTAAGTAGCCCAAGCCAATAAGAATAGAAAGACCAATAGAAAAAAATACACAAATGAACAACTTTGGGCAAGGTCACCTGCTCGCCAAGAAACACCAAAGCGTAATTCACAATGTAAACCTAAAAAAAATAAAACAAAACCACCTGACTTGTAACACGAAGACTCAGAGCCATAACAACACATAATAGAGATAAAGAGATAAGCTTGTAACCTGATATCACCAGCCCAATTTGTTGGAGTCGATAAATTAGCATAGACTGAGCGTAGGGTGGAGTCACAAATAGATTCAACCTCTAGCTCCAGTAAAATCCATAAAGTCGCCTAGCATGAAGTCTCTATGTGTCTAGGACCTAGCTCTAGTACAAAATCCAACATTCCAAGTGAGCAACAATTTTGTCTAGACTTGGAGGTAGAATTAGTTTGCATGCAAACTCAGGTCACTGCCACTTCATTACCAAAGGCAAGTGACCCTATCTCAAGAAAATTTCATGGATCATGCCATGGATCTGCAATATTCTCACCATGCATAGACCCATCACTGCTAGACAACCGGGAAAATAATCTCACCAACTATGGGGAAGGAGCGTAGGCACACCATAAATTCTGGAGATAAGAGTCTCTCTTCTTAAGACAATAGAATAAAGGATGGCTTAACATTGTAGTGAATCAAGAATAAATAGTTCACATGTGTTATGCATGGGGCGGTCTAGCCACGCCACCCTGCCCCCAACCTCCATCGTCACGTTTCCCATCTCCCCAGTGGAGGGCCTCCTAAATCTTTATTTACACTTGTATAACCAAAAAATTTATGGGAATCATTCTTTTCAAAACATCCCCTCTATATTTCCCATGTTATAATAGGATATAACTAAACTTCACCCTCCTCATTGGTCACTCATTAGTGAAATTTAGAGAACTTTAGCCAAATTGGATCCACTTACTGATCTCATATCCCACAAACTTACTAAGAATCTTAAGTTTGATATGGAATCCCATTTCCCCTTACCCAACTTAGGCAAACAAGCGTCTGGACCCACAACGTAATATAAATCATCTTGGTTAATTACCCATTAATGAACCCTTGCTCTTAATGCCTCTAAGTCCCCTTTGATTAACTTTTATCACATAGATCATCTACCTATCCTACTTGATCTATTTTCACAATCGCAGAATGCCCCTTGTGCCTTTCAAATTAAATCAACATTTTACCCTTTCTGAAGATTTTACATTTCTCGTAAATGCACATTCGACACTGTAGCCCCCCTCCTCCGAGGAATCAACCATAGTTGCTCTACTAAGGTATCTCATAAATATCAAATAACTCACCAAAAAATGGGCCATTAAAACATTTGGGAAGGATGAGAGAGGTTTAGATGATACATAAGAGAAACTTATAGTCATATTGGAGGAATAAAGAAACAAAGAGATTAGCCCAAAAGCATCAAAAGAAATAGATTGGCTATAAAAAGAAAAAGTCAGATTCCTCATATGGATTGAGGCAAAATAGAAAATGAAAAGGTGCACTTTGTCGCTTATGAAGGGGGACAACGACACATTTTTTTTCACAAGAGGTATAAGGTACAAAGGGTGTAAACATTTTTTCAAATATTAAAAAAGTAGTTGGACATGAATGTAAGGATTTTTCATTCATTTCAAAGACAACAATACAAAATTACAAATCTCTTTACACTAAACCTTAGTAATAAAACATCGAGGACATTCTAGCAATCTCCTATTTTGTTATGAAACCAGCTCAAGAGAAAGATAGAAAAGATAGATCAACGCCTTAGAATTCAGCCTCTTCGAGGGGGCAACCTCCTTTACATTACATAAATGAACAATTCTTCAATGATACAAATGAAAAGACCTCCTTTCTATATATAGGAGTCTAAGGGGTCATAACATAATGAGAGTCGACATAACAATAATAATGTAAGGGCACAATAATAACAATAGTGGGCATCTATGTGGCACAATAGTAACAATATGGGCACTATATGGGTACATCAATATAATAAGTGGGTTGTACTAATAATAATAAGGGGTTACACTAGTAGTATACGGGCCTAACATGCCCCTCTCCTTCAAAAAGCATTGTCCTCAACGCTTGAGTAGTTCTTGACGCTTCTGTATAAAATTCTTGTCCTCCCATGTGGAATCTTCAGTGAGTAAGTTCTTCCACTTGATGAGATACAGCTGGTTTCATAACATTTGGTATCAGAGCTTTGGATTCTAGGGTTTCGCTGCTCCAAACAGGTCATCGTGGCATTTTCACTATAACTTCTTTTTCTGCGATGTTTCAGAAGCTAAAAAAAAAAACCCATTTGAGAAGAAATCGCGTTGAATCTCGGGTCCGAATTTCAGAGCTTCTCGCGCCATATTTGCGGAGATATGATCTGAGGAAGTTGGTCTTCTTGCAGACTTCTGAATTTCATTCCAAACAAGTGACATGGGGAAATCATCATAACTTTCTCTCTGAGCATCAGATTGAAATTTCGTAAGAAGGTACATAAAGAGGACGGACTGTAGTTTCTTGTAGATATCGTTCAGATCCAAAGGTCAAAATAGTGACTCGTGGCACGTCGTACAAGTTCACTCTACTGAACTAGTCTATAATCAAGTCACGGTGGGAGATTTTGCATAACTCTTCCTTCGAGAATCCAATTTGGATCAGACTGGTGGCATTGTAAAGAGGACACAGAGATCTATTGAAGGTTGCAATTTCAGAACTTAAAGATATGAAAGTACAGAGTTACAGTCGTTTCAAGATCAAGCTCCTAAAATCAAGAAAAAGCAAGATGAGTAAGTTTGATGGCAAGGATCCGGTAAATTGGATACTTCAGATGGAGCAATATTTTGATCTACATGGTGCACCACTGTTACAAAAGGTATGTATTGCATCTTCATATTTAGAACCAGATCAATTTTTATGGTATGAAGGGCTTTGTTCTCGTAAACATCTTGTTACGTGGTCAATTTTCATGGAGGAAATGATAGCACATTATGAGGATACAAAGAGAAACACCTTATTTAGAGCAACACCACAACAATTGGATAGATTAAAAGGGCTTTGTGACATAGTAGAAAGCAAAATGATAGAAACTAGGAAGCATACCTCTCACAACTATAAAGATGGAAGTGTTGTTTCTCCTAGCCTTCCACAACCTATAAGGGTTACACCACAAAAATTAGAAGAAAAAAGAGAAAAGGGCTTTGTTACAATTGTGATAGCAAATGCACTAAAGGTCATAAGTGTGCTGAGAAGAAATTATTTTACCTAGAATATGAAGAGGAAGAAGAAAAGGATCAAGAAACATCAAAAGAAGAGGATATATGCCAGGACCCCACCCCAGAGAAAGAAGAAATGAATCGGACCATATCTTGTAAAGCATTGGCAAGAATTACCACTCCTCAAAATCTCAAGATAGAAGGACATATCAAGAATAAAAAGGTGCAAGAAGTGAAATATCACATCGAGAAAGAAGAAATGAATCCAACCAAATCTTGTAATTCATTGGTTGAAATTACCACTCCTCAAACTATTAATATAGAAGGACATATCAAGAAGAAAAATGTTCAAGAAGTGAAAGATCACATCGAGCATCAAGAAATGA
>APFE030293723.1:0-18927 GCA_000404065.3 Pinus taeda | reverse complement strand
AGGAAGGAAAAATCATATTGGAACCTACAGCAGTCATAGAAACAAGAACCCGACAGCTACGAAATTGATCAATTTCAGAGTATATCATCAAGTGGAAGAACTTACCCGCTGAAGATTCCACATGGAGGACAAGAATTTTATACAAAAGCATCAAGAACTACTCAAGCGTTGAGGACAACGCTTTTTGAAGGAGAGGGGCATGTTAGGCCCCTATACTACTAGTGTAACCCCTTATTGTTATTAGTACAACCCATGTATTATATTGATGTACCCAGGTAGTGCCCATATTATTACTATTGTGCCCCATAGAAGCCCACTATTGTTATTATTGTGCCCTTACATTATTATTGTTATGTCGGTTCTGATTATGTTATGACCCCTTAGACTCCTATATAGAAAGGAGGTCTTTTCATTTGTATCAACCAAGAATTGTTCATTTATGTAATGTAAAGGAGGTTGCCCCCTCGAAGAGGCTGAATTCTAAGGCGTTGATCTATCTTTTTCTTGAGCTGGTTTCATAACATATTTCTTCTCTGACCAACACACATAGGATCAAAAGGGTGCCTTAGAAGAAAAATTACAAAGGAAGAAATCCAAATAACTCTCTACTCTTTTCAAAATGGAAAATAAATAAGGCCATATGGATGGAACACTAATTTTTTTTTTTTTTTTTTGGATCTCATGGCTAAGGATTTAGTGGCTATGGTTTAGTGGTTGAATAATTTCAACTATCTAATAAGATTCACCCCCTTTTTAAATACACTTTCATTGCAAACATACTAAAAAAACATCCCCAAATGGGTTTGAACATTACCACCCAATATCCCTTTATAATTGTATATATAAGATGCTTTTAGAAGTTATTTCCAACATAATTAGGCCTATCCTTTTCGAGAACATAATGTTAGAACAATTTGGCTTCCTAGATAAGAAAAACATCCATTATCCCATTGGGGTTTCCCAAGAAACTCTTCACTCCATCAAACTGAAATACCAACCTTATTTAATGCTAAAGTTGGACCTCTCAAAATATTTTGATAAAGTAAGTTGGTTCTACCTTTGTCTCATCCTCACCTAAGTTGGTTTCCCACACTCCATCAATTGGATGAACACTGCTATCAAGGAGTCACCTTGGCTATTTTAGCCAATGGCATTGCAACCTATTTTTTTCAACCTTCTCATAGGATTTGACGAGGATGCCCAATATCATCACTTCTCTTCCTCACCATGGCTAAAGTCCTCAACAAACACTCAAAACATGAATGTAGGGCTAGGAATATCTTGGGAGTAAAAATTGTTGGCATTGTCTTCATCTCCCAAATCTTATTCATTGACGATATACTAATCTTTGGAAAATCCTCGATCCAAGAAGCAAAATTCTTGGACTAAATACTAGAACTCTTCTCCACAACTACAAGTATGGAAATACCTCTCAAAAATTCTTCCACCTTTTTTCACGTGTCTACCACTACAAAGCATATCATTCACAAGTTTCTTTCCCTTGTTGAAGAGTTGAGCAACACATGTTTTAAGTACTTGGGTTCCTTCTAAATCCCAACAATTATAGATTACAAGATTGGCAATGACTAGTTGACAAAATATAAAAAAGAGTAAACCACTAGTACAATAGATGGATCTCCCTAGCGGGCAAGCTCACGTCATTAACAACGTCCATAAGGAAATCCTTTTTTACTAGATGTCCCTCACTTTTATACCCAAGTATTCTCTTAACAACATTAGGAAAACATGCTCCACTTATCTATGGTTTGCGGCAAATGATAGGAAGAACCATTCCCCTCTGTAAATGGGAATTACTTTGCAAAAAGAAAAACCCAATGCAGTGGGGGCATAAAAAAATATCCCCCTTTTCTCATAAATCTTTGCAATAAAATGCATATGGAGGTTCATCTCAAAAATGGGCATTTGATGAGAGTGTGTTTGATAAAAACACATTGCTCCCATAAACACTTATTTATTAGATTAGATTCATGCCTAATCCATAGCATGGTGGATTCCTATTCTAGAAATCCATTTTAAAAAATTCCCTATCGTTGCGAAGTATATTGCTTAGCATGTGGGAAATAGTAAAAATATTCTCCCTTGCATTGATCAAATCATAGGTTTGTGCTTTGAATATTTGTTATCTTAGTTACTCACAATTCAACCAAACTCTCTTCAATTTCTCTACCTAACATATGTATATGAAGTAAATTATGTGATTTTATGGTCTTTTGGTTGTGTTGTCGCTACTACAATGCCCTCCAAAATTTCACTACATTCAAATTTTTTAGCCTACCTAACTGTCACATCAAGTATCGATTTGGTCATCAATTGTCAATTTGGTCATCAAGTGTCGATTTGGTTGTCAAGGGTCGTTTTAGGGCATTCTACATGTTTTTGTTCTTTATCATTCTTAAGTGTCGTCTCATTTTTTAAAACATCTCTAGTGCATTTCATGGTCATAGCACATTTATTTGTTGTAAAGCGACACTTTTGGTCGCAGTCGCACACACTTTGGTCATTGTAGTTGGGGAATGTTTGTAAACTGAAATTTTGATGTGTATTTTCCATTTTTCAAGTTTGTATATGTTTTATTGATGAGTTTGGATGTGTCACTTGATTTCATGTCTAGACTCACTATGTTTGCCCCTTGCTTTATCTCTCAGACTTAGAAAAATTTAGTTGCACAAGTGAACCCATTAAAGCTAGGAGTGCAAAAGCGCACTCTTTAGCCTTGATCGGGAATCCTTCGTTGTTTGAAAGTGTGCCCTGCGCCCTCCAAGAGCACATAGTGCACTCCTAAGCCTCTTTCCACTTCCTTGTTCCAAAATGTACCCTTAAAGGATGCCTTCCTCCTTGTTGAGCGCATGAGTGCACTCCAAAGCCCTGAAGCCTAACCCTTTAGCCTTCAACCATTCCCCCTGATACCTCCTTAACCTTCTTGAGTGCATGAGCACACCTTGAAGCCCTGAAGCTTAACCCTTCAACCTTCAATAATGTGTTATGCACCCTCCTTGTCTCCCTTGAGCACACAACACACTTGGGAAGCCTGAATGCTCTCCCTTCCTCCTTTGGACCTTCGCCTTGCGCCATCCCTTGAGTTTTCTCTTCCCGTTGAGTGCATGAGTGCACCTTGAAGCCTTGAAGCTTCATCTCTTCATCCCTTTAACATTTTGAAGTGTTCCCTTGTGCCCAGAAGTTTCCTTATCCTTTCTGAAGCGCACCGCTAAGTCATGAATAAAAAATATGCATGAAACATGTTAGAATAAGAGATTTTCTAGGCTGATGTTTTCTTGCCATGAGTGATTGTAGTTACAAGTGTTCCAAGAAGAACATGGCAAAGATGCATGAAGAAGGTTGAGTAAAAAGGGCAATTAAAGGAAGCGTTCAAGAGTCAAGAACACATTGAAATCCTAATGATTGAAGCAACCCAAAAGACTCTGTGAGATAAAAGACCCATTGGAGGGTGAAGACATCAACAACATGGGAGTTGCATGCAAGATCAAAGACAGAAGTGGCAACCTTGTCACCTGTTGGGTAATTTAATTGACTATTAAATTATTTGCATTTATATGTCAACCCAGGCCCGTGAGCTTGTGAAGTATACATGCATTGTATATGCTAGGCAACTTACTTTCAATTCAAAGAAAAAAAGGAAAATAAGAAAGACGAAAAAATGTAATAAAAATCTATCTATGACTAATCGCACATGTTTTTTTAATTCCAACTCAAGACTTGGAAATGAATTCAAAGCAAATTTATTCTAAATAATGGACTTCAAGATCTATTCTAGCAATGGAAATCTATATTCTAGTGAACTTAAAAGATAATATTATTCTATGAACTTGAAAAACAAGATTATTCTATTTTGTTTTGAAGAGAAATTTAATCTAATCAATTTGGAAGGAAAACTAATTTTATCGATTCATGAAAGTAAAGTTGATCTAAAGGCTACAAGACTTCGAAATCAAAAACTATTCTAGAGTATAGAAAACAAAGAACAATGAAATAATAATTATGGAAGCCTCAAAAAGATTACTAATGTGTGCACTCAAAACCAATGTCAATCGTATCCTATCATGCATAAATCTTAGACTTAATCTTAAAAGACAATTTGAGGTTAATCTTTTGGTGTTTTTGATTTATTATCAAATGCTTGACTTGTACAGAAACATGGAAAAATGAGTGCAATTTAGTTAAAAAAAACAGAGCATTGACATAAAACTAAACATCTAAATAAATTGAACATTTGAATGAGGAAAAATCTAATCTAATTGTAAATCATAAGAAATTGAAAAAATAAATAAATAAAAGACAACTATACTATCTCTCACACATCCTCAGTGGGGCCTCCTGGTGAGTGTGAGATGCTTAAAAATTCAGATCACAAGACTGGAATCGCCAATCACATTCAAAATTGCACCATAATAGAGATTACATTCATTAAAAAAAAAAAAAAAAAATCTTATTCAATCCACAACAACAATTACAAATTAATATCCATCCTTGGCATCTTATCCCTCCTCTCATCAAAGGGACTATAATTTATAGAGTTTTGAGACAATTAACAAACTCAAAATTTTATTTCTTAAGTTTTGGTCATGAGATCAGTTTTGAAAATAAAATCCAATCTCATTTGATGGATCCTTGGATCAAATATCAGCCCAAATATGATAAGAGTGATATCTCTACCACTAATTTTCTAAAGAATAGCTTGTTCCAATCTTTTTAGTGACTCGGCGTTGACTGTGAAATTACAAAATTGTTTTCTCACACAACATGCAAAATAGAGCTCCAAAGAACCCCAAAAATATCTCAAATGGTAAATAATTTGAGTAAACTACTCATGAAGAACCTAATTGGGCTCGTGATGAAAAAAACCCATGTTTGTTTTTTCCAAAATTCATTTTCATTTGCTCAAAAAGTGCATTTTATGTTGACTAGTTAAAAATCCTGCATTTTTCCTTTGGTCTCTTGTTGGAGGTCCACACACGTGGGCTGGGTGGAATTTAACCAATACAAAACCATATTGGAGCTTCTAGAAACCAATTCCAAGTGTCGGATTTCCTTCTAGAGTGGTGATACTACCTCAACCATGGAGATAGCTACAAAAACTTGACTATATTGTAGAAACTTAAATCGACCAAACTGTGATTAGTAAAACCAGGCAAAGTTCTTCTTAATTCATTAAAAATAATGAAAATAATAATAATAAACCATGTAAACATGTATGCAAGAATTTGGTCTGTTTATGGAGAAATATGGTTAAAAATGTTGACAATGGGTGAATGGAATAATGTGAAAATGGATAGTTTTATCAACAAAATCATGACAAGTTGGAGGCCCAACATTCCCCCACACCGAAGATTTTGCATGTCCTCATGAAAATAAATCTTTTTCATTATCCAACCGGTTGCTGGTGTTCCTTTATTTTGGCATTTCAACTAAGTCTTTGACCAAAGCTCCAAGAGATCAATATTGAGCATCTATCTCAATAAGATGCACTTTTTCCTCTTTATTTTTCAAAATCACAGATCTGGTAGCATAACTCTTTGTTTCCACATTTGCTTGTTGTGTCATTAGAGTAAGAAAGAAGAGTTACCCATCCTCCTTTGAAATTCAAACAACTTGAAGTCTTCACATATGAGGTTGCTCATGGATGTTACAGAGGCAGAAGTGATGCTTGTTAATTTGTTATTTTCTTAATAAAAACAACCCTTCATTATTTATTATATGCAACTTATGTGAAAAGAAATGATGCCCACATAGTAGCATATCCAAGTACTTTTCACTATTTTTAAGCCTTTTCACATAACTCTTTCAATAACTTGGAAACAACTTACAAGGGTTATTGTCACTACTTGATTGTGCTCAAATCGTTCAATCCTTGCTAGAATACCATGTTGTGAAGAACACATCAAGAATTTTACTCCATTTATAAAATTTGCTTTCCATCCTTGTGAACTTCATCCCATTAGCATATTTGGAAATGAACATAGATTGCAGCCCATAATGAGTGTCTTCTTATCATCCATGCATAGAAAGGTTTTTCATAGCAACCAATCCTACTCCAACAGAGTTGTCAAATAGTTTCTTCAAGAACTCACCAACTAATGAATGAACAAGACTTCCCACTGTGAAGCTTTGACAAGATGAGTTGCACATAACACAAAATAAGAGTTGTAGGTGGGGGTTGTACAATTTATCAAGGCATAAAATATACTTCCAAGTGATTTTAGGAGTGTGTGAACAAAGCCTTGTTGCAACCTTCTTTTTCTTATGGCTTTGTACTCATCATTTCTTGGCTTTCGTTAAAAATCTGAAGATGAACAACATGACACATAATTTAAGTGCTCCATGTACTTTTTTATCATGTGCTACAAACATGTACTATGATGGTTCATTAAGAAAAGCATCTCTGTATTTTGAATTAGCCTCATATGAAGGCCAAAAAGGTCAAATTGTTCATCAAGGAAGAATGAATCAATTTGTATTGTAGAAAGAAGAGAAAGTTAAACAAGAGAATGGTGGGAGACAAAATTATTACCAGGGAAAACATAAGACCTTATGAAGGAAAAGATTATGCAATCATGGTATGGAGTTCAACCATAACAAGGTTTTTAGAGTATCCAATAAGGTATGAGGGCTGGAAATAGTTATGTGGGATTGATTATGCATGCAAAGTAGAATAGGAATGAAGGATTGAGAAAATGGTTTGAAGAATGTGGATATGATAGGGTAAAATACATATATCACATGTTTTTTTTTTCTAAGTAAAAGTATGCTATTAATATGAAACAAAATATGATTACATCGAGGCTCGGGCCTCATCAGTGCTAAACATCATTTATCAAAAAATATCTCGACTGCCCCATCGAGGGGGAAACCAGTCCGTAAAGGTAGGAAAAACCCACACAGGGGTTATCAATTTTAACCAAAAAAATATCAAACATGGCAAAAATAACCAGGAAAGTTTTGACAGAACAAATCATAACAGAAAATAACCAATCAATAGAAGAAAAACCCAGCTGGCAGAAGGGCGACACCTGGCTATCGAGTGTCAATCATAGAGTTCGTCTAGGGTAGGCTCCTCCTCGATGAGACACACGTAGTAGTACCACTCCTCCTCCTCTGTTGGCGTGCCATTCTGGAGTCCACAAGTGGGTTGAATGCTAACGGAGCTGCCTGCAGCTGCATACGGGCTGGGCGTGTCTCCCACTCTGCCTCCTGGTGTCTGTGTGTCTCCAACTCTACCTTCAACAGCTTGCTGACTGCCACCCAACTCCTTGCCATGCGGGGTGGCAACACCCTCGTCCAGCGGCTACTTGCTTGGGTCGCGTGTGTTGTTGATCCTTTGAGCAGCCCTCTGCTGCTCACCATTATTCTTTGGCAGAGCTTGCTACAAGTTGTTTTCCTCAGAGAAAGTGATGGTGATTGTGGCGGTAATGACAGGCCTATTCAAGGTGATGCGGAAGCGAAATTGTGTCATGTGGGGAGCGAGGTGAGGGGGAAGGGGAAAATTGGTTGTATGGATAACGGCATCTCTCCAGCTAGCACCTTGGAGCTGAGAGCGTTTTCGGCCACTATGGGTATCAGGATACCAACCAAAGAAGGAGCTATAAGGATTTGGGATGTCAGGGGAAGGGGAGGGGGAGGCAAAATCTGGGTTGGGCGTCGCAGGAGGACAGACGCCTCCACCATGACATCCCCCTCATCTGCTACGCATTCGGTGGCGGATGCGAGCTGTGGCAGTATTCAAAGCAAGAGTTATCAGTGGGGAAATTGGCTAAATGGTTGAGCAAAGGATGAGTGAAGGAAGTATGAGCTGGAGTCAGAGTGAAGAGCCTGGTGTGGGAGAAATGATACCCATTACCAAGGTCTACACAGTTGAGAAACTAGCAGCGGCTCCTGGTGACAATGAGAGAACAAGGCTCCACTGTCTGAGGTGGGCAAATGCTATGGAGCAGGGGAGGAGGAGCAGCATTATGGTCTGTGGAGGTCATTGTTATGCATATGATGGAGAAATCTTGACCAGAGTACCCATTTAATGTCACCTGCAGGGCGCTACGAATATCTTTCAGGCTGGCATGGGAGGGAACGTAAGTAGCCATGTGGCCAGTCCTCTTGCTACTCGTCCATCTAATTGCCAATAATGGCGTGGTTGTCACCCGCACCTGGGTCATATATCACATGTTTTACAATAGCTTTCTTATTACAATTTCTAAAAAATTAAACAAATTAAAAAATTTAAGGCTAATTTTACCTCAAGTTTGCTTGTTGTAATTGAAGAAGAGAACGTGATTTGATGGCTGATTTGGTGTTGATTTGGCTTAGGTACGTTGCTCCATCACTTTGACCTTGCTCCAAATAATGTATCATTTTCATCTAGCAGACTTTTTTTTGCAATTTCTCTCAAATGGTAAAACTTATTCTCTTAAAATTTTATGAGGTTTCTACCATTAATATTATTCATATTCCCACAAAAAATCTCAGCCAATGGGCGCACAAATCTTGAGAAAAACAAGAAATGCCTGTAGATGACGGCAACCAATTTCTTGCAAAATACACACTAAAATTTCTTGAAATTTTGTATATTTATTTAACCTACCATGATTCATTTACCCTAAAAGTTTTAGGACCAACGGATGCACAGTTTGCAAGATATGGTTAAATTAATTTATGCCATGTTTCACCCTTCACGTTGCCCAACGTTGCAACAAAAACATATGCCACTAACTCATTTTATGGCCAAATTGAGTTCAATTGGGAAGCAATGTATTTTTACCTTTTTTACTGCCACATGCCTTCAGAATCCACCTTTGATGAAGGAAAGGATTTTTTTTGCCAAAATACAAAATTATGTCCTAAGTTGTGCACAGTGGTAAAGATTGAAAATTTGCCTTAAAACCCCACTTGAAATGCCCTTCAAAATTGCTCTTTTTTTGAATTATGCCCGCATATTACTCAACTTATCATATTCTAAGAAAACCCGGTATCTCAAAAAAAAAAATCTGCTCCAACATCTTGCAATATTTGTCCCCAAACTACCCTTGAACAACAAACTGATACAACCAAAAAATAGGCTGCTACAACAATAGCTACAAAAATTACAACTTTCCGTAGTTGTTGCAGAAAATGTCAATTTTCATGGCTATTCTATTATTCTTATGAAATTTGTTTTCTCTGAGTCTGAACCACCGATTTTGATTGTGTTGCATGTTGAAGTAGAAATCATGAAGCATGATGAATGTTGAATAAAAATAGACCCAATTTTATTGATTTGCTTGAAAAGGAAATGAATGAAGAAGAGTTGTAATGGTGCCATCATGCAACTGTTGAATGTTAAAAAGATGAACATGTTGCTACAAGAAACTAATAAAATATAATGTTGCAAGTTGTTGTTGATTCCATAAAACCATATAGTCTTCATCAAAACCAAAATTCATGGTACAATTCTTACCATGCAAATGAATGTGCCGAAGTCGAGCATGGAAAGAAATCATTGGATTACTGATCAATGATGAAAATCGTTAACCAATGCAAGACAACTGATCGATAATGTAAATGAGTGTCAAGGTACCTGAGTGCATCTTGACAGGGACGAATGAATGTGTTGAAGTCGAGTCACCTGCAAGATCTGACAATCAAGGGAAATTGTTGTATTCCCATTGTTGTCAATGAGAAGGCTTGCCATTAATGTATGAAAGTTCCAAGGCACTCCAAATAATCTGTGATCTTGATCCCAGATTAGGTGTTGAGGTCAATGGGACAAGATCTATTGGAAGGTGGACCTTAAGGAATCCCACATCAGCCAACTCGAGCATGGAACCAAAAGTGATTTGAAGAGCCATAATAAAATATTGAAACCATCATGAAATTGCAAAACTTATTGTGAACATTGCTCATCAGTTACCTGGTTTTTAAGCAAAGCTCATGTCCAATTATGCCACAAAATTGGTTTTCACAATAGGACTTATTTTTCTCTTTACTTTTTTTATTTTTTATTTTTGTATGTCCTACTCTACTTGAAAAATAAATCTCGTTCAAGTATATGAATACTTCCAACAGAACCATGTGTGTAAAAATATGATGGATAAACTCATATGCAAGTTTCAAATATATTATTTGATATGTACCATTATATGAGAGACTAGTTGCCTTGATTGAGATGATGTCGAAAAATATTGAAGAATTGAGCATTGGGATCCGATGATTGTCTTGAACCAAGATTCAATGTAATCTTGCTTCCCTTGGCTTCCTACTACCATGCTATGTAAGTATTCAGACGTGTGATCCCCATTAATAGAATTTGGTGATAGGCATGCATGAAACTTTTCAATCTCAGGTTCCAACAACTGCTCTTCTTCAACATGCATCCATGATTCTTGGACCTTATATGAATCTTCTTCTTCAATGGAAGCTAGAGAATCATTTTGCAATACCTCAACATTGTAAGTGGATTGAGGTGTTTTATTATTGGGGATCTGAAATGGTTGTGCAAGTAGTTGAGTGGGAATGGATATTTGGGGTGCTTGTGTGGTTGGTAATGGGAAAGGTTGAATTGAGGACAATTGAGGGTGAAATTGATGTTGTGGTGGAGGTGAATGGTATGGATAGAAGTGATATTGGTATTGAGGATAGTGAGGAAAACATTGAGGATATGGTGGATTTATTCTGTAAGGCCCTTGCCAACCTTGTTTCCAAGATTGGTTTTGTGGTTGGGATTGAGATGGCCAAGGTTGCCAAGGCAAGGGTGTTTGCCAATTACTTTGAGATTGTTGTGCATAACGTGAATTAAGAGCTTACATCATATTAGATTGATGAGTCTTCCATGGTCTTCTTGGAGCTACATAATAGGATTGTTCCAGTGTTTGATTTGCTCCTTGGTAAACTGCCTTTAACCCTGGTAATGATGGGCAATCTTTAGTAGTATGTGATCCTGCATAGATTTCACAAATTTTAATGTTATCAGGTGGACATTCATGATAATCATGTTTCTTTCTACATTTAGGGAAAAATATAAATGAAGCAACAATCTCAACTTTTTGCTTGTTTTGCATTCTTAGCATATGAATTTGTTTATTTAAATTGCCAAGAATGTCTAGCAAATTGTTAAGTTCAGTTTGACTTACCAATCCTGATGCCGACTTACTTACTCTTTCCATAATTGGATCCTGAGGGGATATTCCATACTTTATTTTGCTCTTGATATTTTCTTGCACAGTTCACAAATATCGTGAAATGACAATTGAGAGACATCCTTTGCCCATCAGGTTAAGAAGATCAATCCATTCATCCCTTATAGATTTTAGTAGGAGAGTTTTTAATGTGTCTAATCCTAAATCATGAAATTTAGATCTTTTGACATTATAAGTAAATCTCTCCACTAAATCTTCTAAGATTCCATCCTCTTTTTGGTTCATCTTAAAGACTTCATTTCTAAGGTCATAGTGTATGCAATAATCTTTAATTTTTTTCCAAAAATACTCTTTTCATATCATCCCATGTCCTTATAGAATTTGTTCCTAAATTCATGAACCATCTAAGAGCCATAAGATCTACAAAGCATTTAAAATTCGAAAAGAAAGGGTTCTGGGTCTTTTGATCTCATACCTTTGAAGTTGGGAAGTACAGGTGGAGGGATGTTTTTCATATGAACGTTGATATCAGTTTCTTGAATGGGAAATCAAAAAGTATCTTCCTCATTGTCATCATCTCCATCCATTTCTTCAACCTCTTTTTTAACCTCTTCTTCTACCTACAAAAATATAAATTCATGATGTGGAAGATGTGGCTCTTATTGCACCACATGATTTTGGGGGGGTGGTAGGTGATTGAAGTCTTTTTTATTTATTTTTAATGAATTTACTTCTAGGATGTACTAAAATGAGATTAATCTTATGCAACTAAGAATGAGATGCAATTGAAAGCTAACACCTATGTATACTTCCTTGGCAACGGTGCCAAAATGTTGGGTAATTTAATTGAATGTTAAATTACTTACATTTATATGTCAATCTGGATACGTGAGCTTGCGAAGTATACATGCACTGTATGTGCTAGGCAATTTACTTTGAATTCAAAGAAAAAAAGGAAAATAAGAAAGATGCAAAAATGTAATAAAAATCTATCTATGATTATTTTCACATGTTTTTTTAATTCCATCTCAAGACTTGGAAATGAATTCAAAGCGAAAGGACTTCAAAATCTATTCTAACAATGGAAATATGTATTCTAGTGAACTTGAAAAAAAAAGATTATTCTATGAACTTTAAAAGCAATATTGTTCTATTTTATTTTGAAGAGAAATTTAATAGAGCATTGACATGAAACTAAACATCTAAATAAATTGAACAATTGAATGAGGAAATTTCTGATCTAATTGCAAAACATAATAAATTGAAAAAATAATAATAAAAGACAACTATACTATCTCTCACACATCCTCAAGGGGGCCTTCTGGTGAGTGTGAGATGCTTAAAAACTTAGATCACAAGACTAGAACCGCAAATTACATTCAGAATTGCACCATAACAGATATTTCATTCATTAAAAAACAGAGTTTTCTTCTTCAATCAGCAACAACAATTACAAATTAATATCCATCCTTAACATCTGATCCTTCCTCTCATCAAAGAGACTGCAATTTATAGAGTTTTGAGGCAATTAAAAAAATCATAATTTTCTTACTTGAGTTTTGGTCATGAGATCAGTTTTGAAAATAAAATCCAATCTTATTTGATGGATCCTTGGATCAAAGGTCAACCCAAATATGATAAGAGTGATATCCCTGCCACAGATTTTCTAAAGAATAGCTCATTCCAATATTTTTGGTGACTGGGCGTTGACTGTGAAATAAAAAATTGTTTGTTCACGCAATCTGCGAAATAGGGATCCAAAGAACCCCATAAATATCTCAAATGGTAACGAATTTGTGGAAAATGTTTTTACAAAACCTAATTGGTCTCATGCTGAAAAAACACATGTTTTCATTTTCCAAAATTCGTTTTCATTTGCTCAGAATACATGTTTGAAGTTGATTGGTCAAAACTGTTGCGTTTTTCCTTTGATCTCTTGCTGGAGGACCACGCGTGCGAGCTATGTGGAATTTGACCAATACAAATCCATATTGGAGCTTCTAGAAACCAAGTCCAAGTGTCATATTTCCTTCTAGACTAGTGCTACTACCTCAACCATGGAGATAACTACAGAAACTTGACTAAACTGCATAAACTTAAATTGGCCAAACCGTCATTAGTAAAACCAAGCAAAGATCTTCTTAATTCATTAAAAATAATGGAAATAATAATAATAAACCATGTAAACATGTATGCGGGAATTTGGTATGCTTATGGAGAAATATGGTTAAAAATGCTGATAATGGGTGAATGGAATGATGTGAAAATGGATGGTTTTATCAACAAAATCATGACAAGTGATTAGAATTGGATCATTATATTTTTTCATCCATCTTGATGCATTTGGAGTGGAAAAAGTGGAGGAATCAACTCATGGGACCGTTTTTACTGGCGGGAGCCAGTTTGGTGAAACAGGGTCTGAAACCTTCCGAGAGTGTTTTGAGGTCGAACAATATTTTTTGGGGGTAAAAATTTGCCGCTTAAGTGTATCACCTTTTCAAGTTATTCTACACATAGAGAGATTTCCAACAACTGAAGAATCATGTCAATCAGAGTCTGTATGCAAAATTTATGCCACTCAGAAGTTGACCTTCTTGTTTTCACACCTATAGTTCAAGAGGATGTCGTGTCAGCCCCCATTATTCATGGACAAGGGGCTAGCCACGTGTTTTTGATGTAAAAGCCTCTAGAAGAGTCTATTTTGTAACTCTAGTTAAGAGTTGATGTTGTCAAACTTAACCACTAGTAGGCTATCAGGTTGTGTTATAACCGGGCCACTAGGAGGAAGAGGCATTCCATTATTTCGAGAGAATTTTGTTCCATAGTTGAGCAAAGATAGCCAAGAGAGGTAGGAGGTAGAGCACACAGAGAGGATATGTGCACTATAGCAGCTCACAGGCCATAGACATTACTTCTTTATATCTGCAGCCATATTTATAGACAGAGAAAGAGAGTCAGACAGCCTCACCTTCCAGCTGGGTTTTCTCTCGAAAGGGTTTCCCAAAGAGTATATCTTGTGTATTATGTGTGTGAGCTTATTTTTTCATTCCTTACTTTTCCGCTTGATTTACTTTTACATGCATGCACTAAATACAATTAATTTTATAGATCTAGAAATTAAATAAAACTATAATAGTGTAGAATCTCATATTTTAATATAATATTATCATATATGCTGTGATGAACTGTCCATTGGAATATCCATGTAAGTTTATGGATCAACAAGTTGGAGGCCCAACATTTCCTATCAAAGAAATTCCATGCCAATAGTCACTACGATTCCAAGTCATCAATGATAGTGACTTGTCATGTCCTCATCACAGGATTATGTGGAAACTATGATGTAATCATGTAATTATTGTAAAGAAAAAGAAGTATAAGTTCAAGGGTCATGTATGGACAAAAGAACCATGTATATAAGTCCGAAATACTTGTAATTCCAAGAGTGATATCTAATTCCAAAAGTTATTTGGAAGTCCAAGAGTTATAGAAGTCCAAAGGTCATTAGAAGTTGAAAGGTCAAGGGTCATGAGGATATGAAAATTCATGCCTCAAGTTATAAAATGATCCGCATTTCTGAAGCAAAGGACTTTTAACCTTGGCTTATCCCACAAGGCATTAGAGAGATAGAGATAATACTTATGGGGAGAAAGTAGTGGCACTAACGCTCCACTATTAGAGTTAGTGATGTTCATTTTACTTATGTATCTTGGAACTTTTTCTTAATACTTGAAGTCGTTTAGCCAGTACATTTTCATGCATGGACTGTGGATGTTTTAAGACTACTCTTCTAATGTTTGTGATTCATGTTGGCTTTCACATGTACTGAAGTAATTGAACTATTTCAATAACTTTGGTGCTAAACTTGTTGGAAATGTGTTGTGATGATTTGATGATTGTAACATCTATGTGAACTATTTCGCTTGATGTCCAATGATTCTTTCTTATCTATGTGTATGTTTCTCCATTAGATTAGTTTTATTACTTCTCTTTTAGAGGCTCACTTTATCTCCCCTGCAGCGAAAGAACCTAGATACATCTACGATTGAACATTCACAAAGCACACTCTCTTGCTCATTCAAAAGCACATGTGTGTTTCTCTCTCATGCTAATTACTTAAGCCAATTAAAATCTTTAAGTAGACAGTAGCCAGACCATATTTCTGGATGACACTCCTACACCAAATGGTGTGAGGTCTAATTGGGATCTCATATTGGGGAGATCCCTTATATTTTGGTGGTATCCAACACCGTCAATAGGTTGGTTCACCACACTTAATATTAACTTCATGAGACATGAAAAAATCTCCTGGTCTTGATAAACTATGACCTTATATGGAGTTTCCATTACCTTCTTCGAAGAGCATGATTCTCTCATATATATCAGGACCCCTTTAGGTGGATTATACAAACAAAGTTACAATCTTAATGAGAACTGTGACCACAAAACAAGAACTCTAGCCCTGAAACCCATCTTTTTTCATAATGAACATGAAAAATCACCTCTTAATGGAAAAGTGGTGATGTTGCAAAACCATTTTTTTAGGGTTAAAATTCAACATTTTTCAACCATGGCATTAAAAACCAAATATCGTGAGTATGAAAGGCTTAAAATTCCAACATTCAACCATTGCATTATAACTGAGTATCATAAACATGAAAACCTTCCAAAATGGCACCTAAATTAGATAGTTGTTTTACCAAGAGCTATATGTGTGTGTGTGGCTCATTTGGAATATTAACCAGAGACAAGTTGACACATAAGGGTCATTTGAAATATTAGTAGGAGATAAGTTGACATCCTTTTCAATAGAGTATTAAAATGCAACTTTTTTTAATCATGGTATGAAAATTCATTAGTAGTATAAAAATAATAACTAAAAGCGCTTTTTAAAAAATAAAATTATCAAAATTTAAAAAAATTAATAGATTTTTAAAATTGAAAAAAAAGAGTCTATAATTTTAGTTTTTTAAAGAAGAATCAAATTAAATATTTTTAAAACACATTTAAAAAGAGAATAAATAAAAAATGATTTAGAAACCAAATTTAAAACAATTAGTTCACGGGGTCTTGGATAGACGATGATCGAGTGCTCTTTTAAGGCACTCCTTGATGTGAAGTCACCGGTTTCAATTCCCTACCCTGATTGGGGTGATATATTGGACATTATGAAGATGTAGTCCCACCAAGATTACAAAAAACAAATTTAAAGCAATTAAAAAAATTAATAAACAAAAAAACTAAAATACATTAAATTAAAAATAATAATAATAGTAATAAACACAACCTGTTGAGAGCAACTCAATTGGTGATTGTTGTGTTCTGAATTATTATGTAAACCATGGGAGTCAAGGACAAAAATCCCCGTGGGTCAATCCAACAGATAAAAAAAATAAAAGATAAAATAGGGGTTGGATCCAATGGTGGAAAGCGAGAAGTTTTTCACCATTGGATAAGTTTTAATTCCTATTAGGGCTTCCCTAGAGCCATAGGGGCACCTTGAGGTAGTGTTCGAATGTGTGGTTGTGCCCAGAGAGACCATATTAAATGGTTTTGTGACCCGTGCACACATAAGTGGATCCCCCATTTCCTCCTTCATAAAAGAGGTCAAAGGATTTTAGCTCGAGTGGTTTGGTGAACAATTTATTCCCCCAAGTACATGGGTTCAAGTCTCTAAAGACATGTTATAACTAGCACATTTGTGGCATTTATGAAATATTTGTACCTAGTGTAATAGTAACAGACAGTCTTTCGAAGTTACCAATTCTCCATAAATTCTTGTTTCAGTTTAAAAAAATTATACAAGAAAAACTATAACTAACAAAATTAAAAATATATATTTAAAAAATAGTAACCCTCTCGACCCATGGAATAACAATTTTTGGTGTTTGTTTTCTTTTTTTAATTAAAAAAGGGAGCAAATAAAATGAGCTATGCGGCTCCTAGTTCTTGGTGGCTAGGGTTTCCCTAGTCATTACTCCTCTGCTTGATTCACATATGCAAAGGAAAGACTATTGCACTCTAATCTCATACCCCATTTCGTGATTTGGCCACCAAAGACTAGTTTTTGTTGAATGAGATTCCTAGTAGTTAACGTCGCAGCTTCAATGGGATGTCGTGGTTTTAAAAACTCGCTTTTTGGCAGGCATATTATAGGAGGCGTCGTAGATCTGGAACAAGGCTACCCTTGTTGGTTGATTTTGCTCTATTCTCCATGCCATGGAGGAGGTGGTTGAATTCAAAGTGTTATTGTGGGTTCAAAATTTGCAGGGGCCTTCTTCTCCCCCGCAACAATTTGTGAAGAAATTATCGGAGATCCCTATTGTGGAATTATCTATGTCATATCCATGCAAGAGAGCCTTAGCCCTCTCAAAAAAAGCATCGGTTGGCAAGTTTATGGACTTGTGGCCAACTCTAAAAGTTGTTGAATCTTGAATCGCGGAGCAATGGGCTCTCAATGTTCAAGGTCAAGTAACTTTATTTGCAATAGGAAGGCTCTTCTATGTTTTTTTGTTTTTTTAATAAAATGAAAAGAGATTTGATTTTTAGATCCAGGGCCATATTTTATGGGGTCTAGAGGCCTCTTTATCATTCCATCGACTTTGGATTTCAATCCAGATTCTGAAATTACTTTTATGTCGTTTTTGGTCCGGCTGCCACACCTCCCTCTTCATCTTTGGGGTTTTGATGCACTAAATGACATTGGAAATAAGTTGATCCACTATTTTGATAAATCAAAACCAAAAAGATGTCATTTTATTGTGCTCGTATTATGTTGAAGTAAACCTCAATGAAGGTTTACTGAAGAACCTAAAAATACATCTAGGAGAATGGAGCCATATACAGGAATTGGACTATGATCATATTTTGTTCAAGTGCATTGTTTGTAATTCTCATGGGCATTTTGCAAAAAATCACCCCCAACAAAAAAAATGACGAGTTGGCCCAAGCCCTGGTTACTAAATATGTTAGTTTCCAACCAACACAAAAGCGAAGAATGAATCAACAAAACAAGGCTACAAATAAATCTTTTGAAGCAGATCCAATGTCAGAACTTTCCCCCAGCGAAAACTCTTTTGAGGCCCTTCAAGATCTAGAACAAGATGAAGATTCCCCTATGGATAAAACCCCAAATGAGGATCTGGGAAATACAAAAGTGTAGGTAGAAAATGATCAATGAAATACAGAAATGTCCATGGACATTGAAAAGCAAACCCCTTCAAGGGTCGACCCTCCAGGTCCAGAGTCAAATTTTGAGAAAAGAGCTTTGGAATTTATGCCCTCTTCTCTTGTAGCGATGAATAAATGTTCCCCGAAGATTCACCAGGATGTTATGGAAATTAGTGCAAATCATGAAAAATCATGCATTCGAGGCAGCACCGAAAACTCCATCTCCTCAAAGGAAGTGGAACCACATCTCAAAAGTGGTAGGAAATCCAATAAAGAAAAGTGAGAATCTGAAACAAATTCTAACTTGGCCTTGGGATCTCAACTATGCATGGATTATCTGCTCCAAAATCCTCCCAAATAGCATAATGTATTGTTTTTGCATTATCTTATGCTCACAATATGTAATAATTTACTCTTGTAAACATGTATAAGTACTCAGTAATAGAATTTGTGGAAAATACTAGGATATGTCTTCCATGAATTCCGTCATTGCCCTAGTGGAAGATCCCATTGAAAATTGTCAATGTAATGAATCCCCATGTATTCGCTACAATCGAGCACAGATTTAATAGAATCACTTCTCATTTTTGTCAAAAAATAGATTATATGTATATATATA
>APFE030293718.1:156397-185048 GCA_000404065.3 Pinus taeda | reverse complement strand
AAAGGGTCGTAAGTTTTTGTATATGACTTAAGCCCGAAGTTGCACTACTGTACTTCAGGCATATTCTTTTATGAAAACTGGACCAATCTTTCCAAATTTTGATAACGAAGCTTTTATGTGGATGTGCACTACTGCCTTTATCTAAAAGTATTTCTGAGTTGGAAGAAGGAATTCAAGTTGCAATTGGCATTGGGAATGATTCGCAGCTCATATGGTACTATTATCTATGTTTGAATTTATTCCTTTTATGTGAATTGTTGTTTGGTCATTCTTGCTATTATTGAATATGTGAATGTGTTTTAACAGTAAAATTTATACTTTCCACTATTGGATGTTTACAGTTTGTTATTCTTACAATCATGCAAGTGTCAGTAATATAAAAAGAGAAGTGTAACAATGTTTTATCAATTACTTCGTTCAACTATTTGAACGAAGCAATTATCATTTAAATGAATGTCTTTGTTTATTGAATAGTGTCATCAATATGCCTATCAGTGAACAAAGATTACTAAATGTTGCACTTAAAAATAGAAGCTTCCTGGGATAAAATAGTCATTTACGTTTTTGCTCATAGAATAAGTCCTCCATTTATTATCACTTATTAGAAAACCAATCATTCATCCACCCCCTTTTATTCATTACTGGGAAACTAGTCCCATTATATCCAGTCGAAGCCACCATCCCAAACAGAAAAGGAGCTGTATTAAGGTCCGGACTGGGTGGTTATCCCCCGATGTTGATGTAACGATTTTCGGGGCATCAACATTTTTGGCGCTAGAAGGAGGGCCACCCACTATGAATGGCAAGTAAATTGAAACCTACAGACCATTCACAGAGTAAATCACCCTCCGCCTCACCTCGGACCTCTCGTTTGCACTCTGAAATACCAGTGTCCAGAAGAGAAGAAGAGGGATCAACTACCACTGCTCAACCGCATCATACTTCAGAACGTTTAAGTCTGGAGTCCCCTGAAGTTCAGTCTATCATCCAGAAACTTCAAGGCATCTCCATTTCACCTCAGAGATCTGAAGTATCTCAAGGCAGTGAGACTTCGCAATTCCGCCTACCTCATCCTGTCACCAGACTTCAAAGCGAAAAACTCAGCATTGGACCACCTGAGTTGCCTTTACCCCAAAGGAAAAGGGTTAAAAATAACACTGGAGGTTCTGGTAGTGAGACCTTTTCTCCATCATCTTCCATCTCATCATCTCCAGTGCGAAGTCAAACACCCACTTCCCCATTACATATTATTGTTCATCAGGGGTCTTCACCTTCAACATCACAATCTTTTCAATCTTCATTTCCACCTCCTCCCCAAACACCTGGAACACCACAGGCAATCATTGGTACTCCAAAGATTGCTCAGAATCCATGAAACAGTCCTGGTGCAGTCACTATGCCTGCACCATTACATCCATTCCCTGATTATAAATGGTTACCAAAGTTTAATCCAGATGTTGGAACATTAGCTGAGGAACATATAAATAATTTCATGTTTTCAGTTAATCTGAAGGGAGTAACAAAAGAAGATGTTGTAGTTAGACTTTTCCCTACACATTACAAGGATTAACTGGGTCTTGGTATTTTTCCTTGCCCTCTGGATCCATTACCAGTTGGAATACATTTCAGGAGCAGTTTCTTACCAAATATGGCGATGATAGATCCTTGGCCACACTCATTAATGACCTTTCGAATCTAAGGATTGAGTCTAGAGAACCAATTAAGGAGTTTAACTCCCGATTTAATAAACTCTTGAATAAAATCCCTACCGACTCCAAGCCAAGTGAACAAATTAGAAACGAGTGGTACAACCTTACCTTCAAATATAGCCATTTTTGTAGATAGGGCTGGAAAACCTACATTGGCCGAAAACATGAAAGAAGCCCTCGCTGTCGAAAAACGTATAATCACTTTGGAAAAGAAAGCTGCTCTCGAAGACAGGAAATCCAAAAAATTGTCTTTCAAGGATGATTCAAAGAAGAAAATCACCAAAGATCCATACGATATGGAGGGTCTTCAAAAGGTCCTCAAAACAATGTCAAATGAAATGGTTGAAATTAAAAAGCAAGTAGCAGAAACCTCAACAAAGAAACATTATAGGAATTTTAAGAAATCTGAGTCAAAACCTCCAAATGTTATATCCAATGTAGATTCAGACCCTGAGGAAGAAGAAGAAGAAGAAACAATTGCACCATCCGATGAATTCGAGGAAGAGGAAGTCGTTGAATGCCATGGAATGTGGGACTTCATATTGCCTAACTCCGATGCCGAAACTGAACAAGAAGCTTTTCCTGTGACTACTAGGAGAAAAAGTGCCCTGAACCTGTCCAGGCAAGTTCAAAGAAAAGGAGTGCAGTTACTAATACTACAAAGGAAAAGGTACCCACAAGGAAGCCAGCTGCAACAGTGCCTCAAAACCAACCATCATCCTCAAATATACCTTCATCATCAAAGACGTTGGTAGTATCGGATTCAATGGATTACAATATTGTTGATGATATGAAAAAGACCAAGGCAAACATCACCATGTTTGAACTCAGCAAATTAAAACATCAACAGAAATTGCTTCTTAAAGAACTTAATGCAGTTCCTTCTTCGCCTCTTCCTAGTGCTAAAGCTATAAATGATTTAGGACAACCACCTTCTGGTAGAGTTGAGGCTACTGATACGATTGTAATCAAAGACAGATCAAATTCCCATACCCCTCCTTTCCTCTTAACCTACGAAATCTACAATCAAAATCTACATAACTGCTTGATTGACTCCAGGGCATCATCTAATACAATGCCAGCTTCAGTTTGTTCAAAACTGAACATAGAACCCCAAAAGTCTTCAATTCACATTGTGAAGTTAGATAGAACCAAAGTCCAGGTCTTAGGGGAAATAAACTCTGTTACTATCAGGTTATCGGCTGATCCACGATTGGTTCAAAGAATTGATATCTTAATCGCTAATATACCTGAGTTTTATGGTTTAATCTTGAGCAAGGATTGGTCTGAGAAGCTCCATGGGTATATTTCTACCGATTGGTCTCATATGTGGCTGCCCTACAAGGGAAAGCCAAATCAAATAAAAATCAATCGGGAGAAACACATGACCCATATTGTCACAGAGTTCAAACAAGAGAATCAATCAATTGCATTTAACAATAACATTCTGGGAAACTATTCTTCTGAATCATTCTTTGGCAATTATATTGCCCAACCATCTCCTTTGTTGGTAAACAATTTCACATCACAAATCGAAAATTTTTCACAAATTGACAGATCAAGATGTGTTAATGTTACTGAGAATTCTGTAAATAAAATTGTTGATAATTCTTTATTTTGGTCTTTATATTTTGACGGTTCAAAATCTAGTGAAGGATCAGGAGCAGGGTGTATTTTAGTCAGCCCTGAGGGAGAAAAAACAATGCTTTCTTGTAGATTAGAATTTGAATGCACGAATAATACAAATGAGTATGAGGCCTTGGTCCAAGGATTATATAAAGCTATTAGCCTGAAAGTTCAATATTTAAAAGTGTTTGGCGATTCAGAGATTGTCATAAAACAAGTTCGAAATACAATCCATTGTTTCTCTAATCACCTCAAACACTATCAGTCTTAAGTCCAGGAACTTATCTCTCATTTCTTAGCATTCAATATTTCACCTATTCCCATATCCCAGAATGCAGCAGCTGACCTGTTGGACAATGTTGCTTCTAAACTCCTGCCTTCTGAAGATTATAGCCCGGATATATTTTCAGTAGAGTTGATCTTTAGGCCATCAATTCCTGACAATATCACCAATTGGCAAGTGTTCAACCACGATGAAGACATCCTACATTTCTTAACTTTCGACAAATCCTACAACGATCAGATCATTGATGAAAGTGATCATGACCATCAGATGAAAGAAAAGCATGAGGAAAATTCAATACCAAGACCTGTGGTTAAACTTTAAGATCTCTACGACATTAAAGACAGGTTTAAACAAGTAACCAATTCAAAACTCCAAAGTTCTAACTTAAGATTTGAATTGATTAATCTTGGTACTGATCAGAACCCTCAAAATATCAATTTAGGATTAGGACTTTCTCAAGAAGAAAGGACAGCATTTATTAAATTATTAAGGAAAAATAAACATGTCTTCGCTTGGAAGTATGATGATTTAAAAACATATGATACATCAATCATCCAGCATACCATTCCAATGCTTTCTGGAAAAAAAACCGGTTCAACAAAAATTGAGAAAAATACATCCAAACTTAGAGAGTCAGGTAAAATCAGAACTCAATAAACTCTTGAAAGAAAAGATTATTTTTCTTGTTCGACACTCAAACTGGGTCTCCAATATGGTGCCTGTTAGGAAGAAAAATGGTGACATCAGGATTTCTATAGATTTCAGAAATCTGAATAAGGCAAGTCAGAAAGATAATTTCCCATTACCTACCATGGAGCAAATACTCCATTCAGTAGCAGGTTCTGAGCTAATGTCCTTTCTAGACGGTTTTTCAGGATACAACCAAATTCTGGTCCATCATGATGACAGACTCAAAACTACTTTCAGAACAAAATGGGGAACTTACGCCTATCAGAAAATGCCTTTTGGACTTATTAACGCAGGAGCTACATTCCAAAGAGCAATGGATATAGCCTTCAAAGGATTGATCAACAAAACAATAGTCGTCTATTTAGATGATATTACTGTATTTTCTAAAAAGAGATCCAACCATTTACATGATTTGAATCAAATCTTTGAACGCTGTAGAAGGTATGGTATTTCACTTAATCCCAAAAAATCCTTCTTTTGTCCAAATCAAGGAAAGCTCTTGGGCTTTATCATTTCCAAAGATAGTATTTATATTGATCCTGACAGGATTAAAGAAATTTCTAAAATCCCATTTCCTCATAACAAAAAATCCATGCAGTCATTTTTAGGTTAGATCAACTTTGTCAAAAGATTTGTTCCCGATTTTTCTCATATCATTTTACCATTACAAACCATGATTAAGAAAATTCAGTGTTTAGATGGGGGTCTGTGGAAAAAGAAGCATTTGATTTAATCAAACAATCAATAATCAATGCCCCCGGCTTAAACACTCGTAATTTTTCTAATCATTTCACATTGTACACTATCGCGTCTGATTCATCTTATGCAACGGTACTCACTCAGATTAATGATCACGACTTGGAAGCACCGATTTCATTCTTTAGCTCAAATTTTCAGGGTGCAGAACTAAATTAATCCAAAGTTTAAAAACAAGCCTTTGTTGTGTATAAAGCCATTAAACACTACAGGCCCTTCCTTCTAAAAGCCCATACAAAAGTAATAGTTCCTTTTTCTGCAGTAAGGCAATTACTGATCCAAAGGGAATTAGGTGAAAAAAGGGCAAATTGGGTTACAACACTTCAATAATATGACTTGGAAATCAAGCCAACAAAGATTGTTAGAGGCCAAGGTTTTTGCAGGTTATTAGCGGGAGCATCCAACATTCCGGAATCAGGTGATACAGATCATGTTGAAGAAATCAACCAGATAAGTATTACCAATTCTGAATCTCAATATGCAGATTTAATATTTTATTTGAAAAATGGACATGCACCTCCTAATATTTCTTATAAAGACAAACGGGCCATTAGATTAAAGGCAAAAAACTTCATTATCATTGATGATGTGCTTTTTAGGCAAAACTATGTTTCAATTTTATTAAGATGCCTAGAGAAACTTAAAGTACAAAAGGTTTTGCAGGAGCTACACGATGGACCAGCTGGAGGACATTTTGGAGCTGACACAACAGCTCACAAAATCATTCATGCTGGATATTATTGGCCCACCTTATTCATAGATACCCATGAGTATGTAAGGAAATGCCGAAGTTGTCAAGTCTCCAGTGGAAGCCAAAGGAAACCAGCTTTCCCTTTACAACCAGTTAATATCGATCAACCTTTTGAACAATGGAGATTAGATATCATTGGGGAAATAACTCCACAATCCTCCAAACAACAAAAGTATATCCTTACTACTACTGATTACTTTAAGAAGTGGGTTGAAGCAATTCCATTAAAGACAACAAACTCTGAAGGAATTATAGAATTTATAGACCAGTTCATCATTACCAGGTTTGGTGTCCCAAATGCTCTTGTTTTTTATAATGCATCTTATTTCTCTGGAAATGCCATGTTTGAGTTTGCTATTAAAAGAGGATTTAAATTGAAATATTCTATAAATTACTATCCCCGGGGTAATGGTCTGGCAGAGTCTACCAATAAAAATCTACTCAAAATCATTAAGCGAACTATCGAACAAAATCATAAAAACTGGCACAAATCTTTAATATTCGCACTATGGGCTGATAGAATAACGCAGAAGGCCTCTATAGGTACTTCTCCATTCAATCTTGTATATGGGAAAGAAGCAATACTACCGACCAATCTAGCGCTTCCTTCTCTAGCCCTAGTTCAGTTTATTGAAGAAAGCCCCTCTTCTTCTATGCAACTCAGACATGATCAAATTTTAAAATTAGAAGAAGAGAGAGAAAGCCAAAATTACTCATGCTAAACATCAGTAGATAATCAAGTCATCATTTGATTCAGCTTCGTCTAGTTCTAAACAGTTTCAGGTTGGTGATCTAGTTATAAAATGGGACAAAGCACATGAGGATAAAGGTAAACACACCAAATTCCAAAAGATGTGGCTTGGACCATTTCATATCAGCGAGAAGATAGGCCATTCGACATTCATATTACAAGATCTATCAGGAAAGAGAGACTCTCTTCCTGTTAATGGCCTCATCTTAAAGAAATTCTTCAATTTAGGAGGTAACCCCTTCTCTTTTAAATTCAGTAGGATTTTCAATTATTACGACCATTAGGAAACAAAGTTGTAAAATAGCTTCTATTGGCCTTTGCTATATTGAAATGTTGCTCGGAAGAAGTGCTTTTAATATTTACTTTTGTAAAATAGAAACCTTAAACAAAAGGGACAATTTCTAGGAAATTAGGTATATTAACATTCTGAAGACCCCATTTTATTTTTGTGAAAATCCTCTCAAGACTTAGAAGTACTGTAAATCATTTTAATGTTTTCAAACTGGCCACAAAAGGGTTACCAATATCAAAACAGAGACTGATTCAATCTTAGCATCCTCAACTCTTACCTTGTCATCCATTTTCTCTTAAGGAGAAAATTGTCCATCCCATTCATCCAAGTTTATGATTACTCAGAGTGTAATTCTAAAATATCTGATATAAAGATAAGGGGTTTTATCACAAGCCTGCTTACCATGATCACTGGGAAATAGTATAACCGACATTACCAACACTGCATACCAAAACAGGGTAATGGCTTATAAGCATAAGACAAGGGGTCTAATCACGAGCCAGCTTGTTCGATTAGATTACAACCAGTGAATGGCATTGTCAAAACATCTGGCAACCAAACCAGGACAATGGCTTTTTATCTTACAAAAAATGGAAAAGAAAAGAAATACAAAATATGAAAACATGTTTTGAATTCATTCTTTTAATCATACTCTAAGATGGGAGGGGTCGTGGACAATCAAATGGTTAAAAGGTATCCCTGTCGAAACTATGAACGTTTGCTGGCAGCAGAGGCTCTACATGTGAAAAAGGAGTCAATTAAAAAGGCTAAGTTGGAAAGGTGTTTTGTTTTATCATTATCAACCAATAGAGGCCAATTTAAAACTTAGAATGTATTTAATTTTAACGAGAGAAGGAATCAGCAAAAGAACAAACATGCTCTTATTATATTCAGAATGTGTGTATACTTATTTATATTAGAATTTTCCTTCTTGATAAGATATCTATCTAAAGAAAGTTCAAATATTCCAGTATTTTTTCAGAGAAAATTGTTTCTTCCTGCGAATCGCCAATTGTTGTGCTATACAACAACCCCCCATTTCATAAAATTTTACTTTAGAAAACTATAATATGAAATAGGTCCCTTTTAGATTAAATTGGTATTAACCCATCACTCTTCTAAAGGTCTGGAAACAAACAAAACATTATAAGAACCTTTTTGAGTTGATAAATAATCGGTCTTAAAATAAGATGAATAATTATTTATTATTGCGATAAAGCGATCGCAAGATCGCATATCGCAACAACAAAGGATGCATAACCATGACCCATTGATTCTCCCCGATGCAACAAGCGCGAGTAACCATCGGTTATCGGGAAAACAAATAATAAAAGGCCCCTCTCCTTGCTTCGATGCGATATCACATTCGGCAATCGGGGAATGCGATATGAATATAACGAACTCTCCTCCTTAAAACTCCCGATGTGAATCAAGCAATATCGCTATCGGCGATCGGGGATTCCACAAAAACTTAAATAAGATTTCCCAAGGCTTCCTCCGATCACCGATTGCGATGAAGCCAAATGCGACTTTCGAAAAGGATTGATATGACTTCGGTATATTATATTAATTATCATTAAAAGCCTTTTCTCTTCCTGATAGTGATTCGCTTGCGTCCAACTGCCAAAAAATCAAATCCACGCTTAAACGATTATTCGGCAAGTAAAGGATATAATGAGCATTTAAATGATTGACAGGTTTAAACGGCCAATTAATGAAGCAGTTATGCCTAAATCCCTTCAGAGATTGTATCCACGGGAGCCTTATGATAAATCTTTCGTTATTCATTGATTGACACAATTCCTCCATACTTGGTTTTCGCCATCTATTCTCCGCATTACACTCATTTTTCTCTTGTGCAGAGTTTTTCCATAGTAGCGATTTCATACCAAATGGGGAAGAAATCTAAGAAATCTAGAACGACTTCAGCTTCTGCAGTAATAGGACAACATGCCACCGATCCGAGACCAAGCAAAAAGGGATTAATCTCAGATACCACATGTCTTGGCCTCGACAATACTACTTGGCAGAATATTTACAACCTGGTTGAAGCCAACGAACCTCAGCAAACATCGGTACGAGCTACAGTAGGCTCAAGCCGAAAATCTGATGCTACTTTAAAAGATTTGGCTGATTCCTACCTACACAGGATAGCGGCTCGAGAGCAAATTCTTCCATATACGGATGTGGTGAGATGGGCAATTGAACAAATTCCAATTACAGACAGAACATTCTACACTATTGATGGGAGAGTATTCGGTTCATTTCAGCCCAATGATTTGAGACAAATGTACCATTTGCCCGAACCCGAGAAGAAGTATAATAAAGCATTTCTGGAGAAGTTTCGAGATGAGAATGAAACTGAGTCGGAGCCTATACGGGAATGGAGACAGAACCAGGTGAAACACAAACATGATTCTTCGGGTAAGTACTTCGTCAACTCCTTATGCTTTCCTTATTGTTATGCTGGAGCCATGATTTGTTGAATGTGGGGATTGCATGATTCTTCAAAATTTTCCATAGAGATGGTACCTTTGATGGAAGCAGCATGTAATAGTGAAATCATGGATTGGGGGACTATATTATCGAATATGTTGGCTACAGCTATTCTTGAATTCAGAAACAAATCCCATGTTACTGATAGGTTCATCCCTCCATTTTACTTTAGTGCCTATATTTTGGACACCCTCTATTTTAATTCCGAGTTTCCTGTGTTAGGGTGGAGATGGACTCCATAGGACCCTATGCCTATTCATATCTACCACCAGAAATTATGGAAAGCTCATTATAAACATCACTTATACCAATTCTGTAATGGATTCATGCTACCTATTTACCATGTAATTTTTGATAGACCTGCCCCTAAGATCTCCTCTCAGGCAGAGATTGACTTGACAGCCTTAGGAACCTGGTTTGGAGAAGAAAAATTAACTTATGTAAGAGTTTTCAGCAATCAGGCCAGGCCTCATATCCTCCCCTTGTATATACCAGACAAACTATTAGCTTGCGAGATAGCATATCAGCTTACAACCGCATCAGCTACAAAGACTCTCAGAAATTCAAAGAAGCAAGTTTGGCCTCCTTTTCCTCTAAGGTGTGACGTCTATACTCTGCATGATTATAAACATGCAGAGAAAGAGGTGGAAAAAATTAACATCCTAAGTCTCGCCACTCTGCCTAATAGACGTTTCGACCCGAAGAAAGTCATCTATAATGCTCTAGACCAGGCCAAACTCACTAAATTTGAACATAAGGAAGATGAGTTTGATGACCTGTTCTCCTCAGTCGAGTCAATATTTCAGCTGTAGCAGCTAGCTAGAATGAGATAGCATGATGACGGGTTAGTAGAATTTAATAAACTTAGAGAGCAGAGGTTACAAACTCTGCCTCTAGATTTGTTAGCTACTGCCCCGATGATACAATCAAGCGAGCCTGAGCAGCAGCTTACCAGCGAACCTCCTGCTAAATCTAAAATCTTTGAAGAAGTCCAAAGAAGAGAGCGGGAGGAACTACAGAGGTTAGAACAGGAAGAGGCAAAGAGGAAAGAACAAGAGGAATCATAGAGGAAAGACAAAGAGGAAGCAGAAAAGAAAGAACATGAGAGAATACGGGAAGAGGAACAGAAAAAGCAGCAGGAGCAGAGCAGCCAGGAGGTGAGTGTCGATACTCAAATTGACCCAAGATTGCTCGCGGAATGGAAACAATTTAATACAATTATAAGCAATCTTGAGAGCTCAATGGATGCTGATACATCCAAAGAGGCCGATACACAAGATACAACATCAAAGGAGGTTCCAAGCAAAGGAAACAGCGGTCTACCCCCGACTACAGTAGTAGAAATAATTCCCAAGAATCCTTCGGATCAAATTATTTTGCAGGTGGAGGAAATTCCTCCACTGGATGTTTTCTATAGCCCAAAACACAGGGCTGTAATAAAGCGACAACAGAAAAGGAGAAGGATTGATCAACCTTCTCTGTTCCCTGAACAAACAATAACAGCCAATGTGGTGTGGAGGGAAGAATTCGACCCCTCCGATGACCTGACAAAGTTATCCCAATATGCTGGTGCCTATTCGGCAGCCACCATGGATAAGGCATCGGAGGTAAGCAATTTGTTGAAAGAAAAGGATCAAGTGATCGCTTCACTGCAAGCACAGCTATCGAAGGAACAATAGAAGTCAGAACAACTACAATAGCAACTATCCACACAGCAACAGTTAAATAACCAGCTCAACAAACAGTTGCATGAAGAGAAACAGAGGGTCGATTCGGGAGCGATTCAGAGACAGAAAGAATTATCAGAGGCATTATCAAAGTTGAAGGCAATGAATGAACAGATGGCAAAGACAAAAGATGAGAAAATTGCTCAATTATCAACTCAAGTAGAGAAGTTCAAGAGTCTTCCCTAGCCTGCCGAGTTCAAAGCAGAGGAAACACAGATTAACAAGGCATTAATAACACAAATAAGATTGTTGTGTCATGAAATTGCCCAAGTTGAACCTCTGTGCGACATAACAACATCTATAATAGACAAATCAGTTGATGCCAGGCAGGATTTAGAGCAAGCTGACACTTTAACAGATTTTCTTACTTGGCAGGACTCTAATGAGGGACAGGTAGCAAACTTGCCCAAAATTTTAGAATCCCATAAAGAAATCCTATTCATGGAGTGGCAGTCCCAATTAATGAAAGCAGAGAGAATGGTTTCTAGATGCAAGCTATCTACAAGCAATTTAATTGACTTGATCAACAATACTCTCTATTTATCTAACATGATTTCTCAATGTACACTAGGTAAATTATTATCAGCCAAGACATTGGAGCAGTCATGTCACCAAGAGCTAGAAAAGAATGGGAGATTGATCTCAGGAATTAAAAGTTTAACTTGGGACACCTAGTAAAACCATACAGCCAAAGAGCCGCCCTCAAATGCCTAACGGATGCAATCGGGTGTATCATTCCCGATATACATGATGCCACCTATGCTACTCAAATCAATTCTCATCTCAGCCGCCCTCAAGAAGTGGAACCAATGTTGGCAATATGCCAACTCAGGACAAAAGGCAAATAGCCAGAATGATGAATCATTGCTGCCGATTACCAGATCACTGTGGGAGAGATATTCAAGATCGGATTATACCAATTTAGTAGCATTTTAATTTTGTAGTTTGTTAGCTTAGTTTAGTATTTATAGACCCTTTCATGTATTTAGAAAGGGTTGTAAGTTTTTTTATATGAATTAAGCCTGAAGTTGCTCTATTGTACTTCAGGCATATTCTTTTATGAAAACTGGACCAATCTTTCCAAATTTTGATAACGAAGCTTTTATGTGGATGTGCACTACTGCCTTTATCTAAAAGTATTTCTGAGTCGGAAGAAGGAATTCAAACTGCAATTGGCGTTGGGAATGATTCACAGCTCATATGGTACTATTATCTATGTTTGAATTTATTCCTTTTATGTGAATTGTTGTTTGGTCATTCTTGCTATTATTGAATATGTGAATGTGTTTTAACAGTAAACTTTATACTTTCCACTATTGGATGTTTACAGTTTGTTATTCTTTCAATCATGCATGTATCAGTAATATAAAAAGAGAAGTGTAACAATTTTTTATCAATTACTTCGTTCAACTATTTGAACGAAGCAATTATCATTTAAATGAATGTCTTCGTTTGTTGAATAGTGTCATCTATATGCCTATCAGCAAACACAGATCACTAAACGTTGCACTCAAGAATAGAAGCTTCCCGGGATAAAATAGTCATTTATGTTTTCGCTCATGGAATAAGTCCTCCATTTATTATCACTTATTAGAAAACTAATCATTCATCCAACCCCCTTTTATTCATTACTGGGAAACTGGTCCCATTATATCCAATCGAAGCCACCATCCCAAATGGAAAAGGAGCTGTATTAAGGTCTGGATTGGGTGGTTATCCCCCGATGTTGATGTAACGATTTTTGGGGCATCAACAGGTCCTTCTTCAAAAGAGAAAGAATTCAAGAGAGATTTCTACAGTTTAACTTACATGGTTAAAGTCGTCTATTAAGAGAGGAACACTAGAATGGTTGGAGAGAGTTCTAAACCTCCACATGGAAAAGGAATCCCAAGCGACAAAAAAGATGGTAAGAAGGATTCCAAGGTTAATGGAGGAAATCCACCTCCATCTTCATCATCTTCCTCATCATCAACATCTCAAACATCTTCCACATCCACCACCAAAACTGTCCATGCTCATTCCCAAACCCCAAAAGGAAAAACTCTCTTACTCAAATTGGACATTAAGTTTGAACTTCCCATGTACAATGGTGAAGTGAATGCAAAAAAGTTAGACAATTAGATTCGACAATTGGAGGTATACTGCAGAATTCAGAAGCTTCGAGAAGATGACATAAAGATCTAGTTGGCTTCATTGAGGCTAGAAGGAGAAGCATTAGTCTGGTGGGAAGCAAAGACTCATGAGGAAATGTGAATTTATGGTAAGATATCCATTTCTTGGGTTGAATTTGTTTCTGCAATTAAAAGATAGTTTTACCTTTTAGCTTATATGCTAAAAGCCATTATGAGCTGGCAGAATTTGAAGCAACTCAAAGGCCAAACAGTCCAAGACTATACCCAGGAGTTTAGAAAGAGGGCTTTGTTGTTAGGAGTAAATTTGAATTCCAAAGATACATTGTTGAAATATATTGCGGGTTTACATTCCTATTTGAAGCATACTATCCTTATGTTCAATCCAAGCAATTTGGATGTGGTATGTGTGCAAGCCATGCACCTTGAAGCAAGGGGAAATAACATTCAGGAAGAGGGTAGTAAGAAGAATCCATTCAAGGGTAAGGAGAAAGAGAAGGGGGGAAATGGAAGGGAAAGAAGAATGCAAGTGTGAAGAAAGAAGGGGAGAAAACCATATGCCAACATTGTTCTAAATCTAGGCATGATGAAGCCCATTTTTGTAAATTATATCCCGAACTAAGGCCTAAAAAGTAAAACAATAAGGGAAAACAAAATATGACCGCTACCACACAACATGACCTTGGATCGGATTCTAGTGATGAGACCAATATTTCAGCCATGGTCACAAAAGGGAAAGAAGTTTTTGCAAACACTAGTTCTTCAAACAATAAAAACAACACTCCAAATGAAGAATCAAGAATAAAGTTTTCATGTGAGAGTAATTTCAAATCATACAAAGATTGATGCATTATTTGATAGTGGGTCATAATCAAACTTAATTTCAGAAGACTTGATCAAAAAGCTCAACCTTGAAACTGTACCTTATCATAAGCCATATCCATTGGGTTGGATAGTCAATAATGCAAATTTACAGGTTACAAGTAAGTGTTTGTTCAAGTTCACCATTACTGAAAAATTCATTAATGAATTTGACTTAGATGTAGTTCCACTTGACATCTCAAGAATCATTTTGGGCAGTCCTTATTTGTATGATAGGAAATCAATATTTTATCACCATGAAAACAAATACTTATTGCTCAAGAATGGGGTGGAGTACATTGTGAGAGCCCATCGCAAAAAGCTTAACATTTCTTTGGTTAATGCAGTGCAAATGAAGAGACTAGTAAGTGCAAGTAAAACTTTTGTGCTTCTCATGATCAAGAAAAATAATGATATTGAATATGAATCTTTTGAAGGTTGTGATGACAAATTGAAATCTGATTTGTTTGATGTGGTAAGCAAGCATGGTGAGATGTTTCAGGAACCAAAAGGGTTACCTCCTAAGAGGGGAATTCAGCATGAGATATAGCTGCAGCAGGACGTTCCACTTCCAAACATTAGTATGTATCACATGCTGATTATGGAGAGCATGGAAATCTGGAAGAAAATTCAAGAATTGTTGAACGAAGGTATCATACGCCCATCTACTTCGCCATCATGGGGGCTTCACTGGGGGAGTCCATCTACTTCACCATCATAGGGGCTTCACTGGGGGAGTCCATCTACTTCGCCATCACGGGGGCTTCACTGGGGGAGCAATATCATACCACGTGGGTTCATATTGGGGGATATTTATTGAGGAAAAAATGACATAATATATTGGGGGATATATATATATATATATATATATATATATATATATATATATATATATATATATATATATATATAATATATATATATATATATATATATATATATTATATATATGCAGTAAAGGGTTTTTATATTGAGAAATATAAAAAATGGAGCTTAAAGTTAATGAAAAAATATAAAGGGGTAAAAAAAAATGTTAATGAAAAAATGGATACTTACAATATCTAGTGAAATTAGGGGTTTTTTAAATTGGGAAGTTGTATTGGGTTCATATCGGTAGGGGGTTAAATAATGTATTTTTTAGAGGGATTTTCCAATATGTAGTCAAATTAAGGGTATTGTTTAATATCCCATGAACGGACATGCTATGTCATAGGTTCACTGAGTGAATCCCCCGTGTTTGCCATGTGGTTCGCCCATTGTTTTGGTACCAAAGAAAGACAGGACTTGGCACATGTGTGTGGATTTTCGTGCACTAAACAAAATCAACGTAAAGAATCGTTATCCACTCCCAAGAATTGATGATGTGCTTGATCTGATGAGGTATGCAAAGTATTTCACTAAGTTAGAATTACAAAGGGGTTATCATCAAGTTCGAATAGATGAAGAGGACATTTGGAAAACCGCATTTAAAACTAAACAAGGATTATTTGAGTGGCTTGTTATGCCTTTCGGTCTTACAAATGCTCCAGCTACTTTCATGAGAGTTATGAATGATGTATTGAGACCATTTCTAGATGAATTTTTCATTATGTACTTAGAGGATATACTCATATTCAGAAAATACAGAGATGAACATGTCATGAATGTAAACAAAGTACTAGATGTCTTGAGAAAATGAAAGTTGTTTTTAAAGATGTCAAAGTGTGAATTTGGAAAGGCTTTTGTAGCGTATTTGGGACACATTGTTGGAGGAGGTGAGCTGAATATTGACCCCTCTAAGGTTGAGTTCATTCTGAATTGGCCCAAGCCCAATATAGTTAGAGAGGTAAGAAGCTTTTAGGGGCAACACAATATTGGAGAAATTGTATTGCTAATTTTTCTTCCATTGCAACTCCATCACATGCATTGACAAGTGTCAAGAAAGTCTTCCATTGGGGAGATGTACAACAAAAATAATTTGATGCTTTGAAGCAAAAGATCAGTTCAACATCAGTATTGGCTCTTCCAGATCTTAGACATCCATTTGAGATTCAAACAGATTCTAGTGATTATGCCATGGGAGCAGTTCTTATGTAGCATGGTGAGCCCATTTCATTTCATTCTGAAATTTTTAATGGATATGTAACTAACTATTTCACTTATGATGAAGAAATTTATGCATTTGTACAAAGTATTAAGAAATGGAAGCACTATTTTATGGGAAGGATACCATTATCCATATCGACCATCAACCATTGCAGTATTTACAGTCATAGTCAAAGTTGCAGCAATCACAACATTTCAGATGGATGGGTTTTCTACAACAATTTCATTTGGTTATCAGGTATAAAAAGGGAATATACAATAAGGTAGTTGATATGCTCTCAAGGCCTATTATAAATTCATTTGTTATACTCAAGCATAATTCTGCTTTGCATGAAAGTTACATTGAACAATATGCATATGATAGTGACTTTCAAGATGTGTATGCAAGCTTGAGTCAAGGAAACCAAATCGAAGAGTTGGATTATCATGTACATAATAATATGTTGTATCATTTGGGCAAGTTATGTATTCCACGGGGAGAAAGAAATAGTGTCATAAGGGAGGCGCACACTTCATTGATTGTTGGACACTTTGGCGTAGACAAGATAGTAGTGAATCTCCAAAGGTATTGTTATTGGCCACGCGTGTTTGATAATGTATCTCGTTTCATAAGAGGATGTTCTTTGTGTGCAACTAGTAATAGGAAACTAGGATTGTACACTCCACTTCCGGTGCCTTCACGTCCATGGGAGAGTATTTCAATGGATTTTGTAGGAGGTCTTCCATTGTCAAGGAAAGGTCATGATTACTTGTATGTAGTTGTAGACAGGTTCAGAAAAATGTGTATACTAACACCATGTAAAAACAAAATTACATCTGAACAAGAAACTCATCTTTTCTTCCAAAACATTTGGGTTCAGTTTGGTCTTCCTACTTCTATTGTAAGTAATCAAGATTCTCAATTTGTTGGGAATTTTTGGTCAAATTTGTGGGACATGATGGACACAAAGTTGAAGAAGAGTACAACCTTTCATTTGCAAATAGATGGAAAAAATGAGGTGGTCAATAGAACAGTCATTCATCTTCTTAGAGGATATTGCAATAAACATCCCAAGTTGTGGGATGAACAGTTTCATTACACACAACATGCATATAATAGGGCAAAGCATTCTTACACAAACACTTCACCATTTGAGGCATGTTATGGGTACTTGCCAAGATCGCCAATGGACTTCATCTTTGAGAAATATGTTGCCATCGATGGTCACAGCGACATCGATAAGGCAAGGAAGTTAATAGTGAAAATTCAGTTGATACATCATACAGTGCAGGAAAAACTTGAGAAAAGTCAAAATAGCTATAAGGCAAGGCATGACAAACACCTGCTTGATCACAAATTTCAAGTTGGAGACCAAGTATGGTTATATATTAGCAAAGAGAGACTTCAAGGGGAAGGTAAAAATATTAAGCCAATCCATTATGGTCCTTCTAAAATTCTGGAAAAGATTGGTAACAATGAATTTAAGCTTGATTTGCCTCCTTATATGCAAATATACTCTATTGTTAATGTTGAGAATTTGAGATTGTTTGAGCCTGCTCTGATTGATGATCAAGGAGAGCATGTTCAGTTGCCATCAATAGATTATTTATCACCATAATATCTTGATGAACTTCAACATGATCTCATACTTGACAGAAGAACCAGGACTTCAAAAAGATGGGATGTCGAATACCTGAGAGTGGGACTCAAGGGACAAAAGCCTTCTAAAGCCAAATGGTTGCAGATCGAGAAGGTGAGGGAGTCGTACTCTCACATGTTGAACAATTGATAGTATCTTTTGAGGTCCAAAAGGATTCTAGTGGGAGGAATGATTAGGCGCTCAGTATTTAGCTCAAAAATCAAAGTTCTCAAAATTGCTCAAAACCCGAATCACAACGCATGTCTCAAAAAAATGATCCTAACGCAACTCGTTTCACTGAAAACTGAGTTTGTATGAGGAGGTTATTAAGTTTTGTTCGCTTTGCTAAATAAGAGAATTTTTGAAAACAAAATGCCTAGTCACTGCACAGTCAGTAGTCCATACTACTGACGTGGCAAGTGACTAGGTTGTGTCAATGGATGGTCAACAATCATGCTTCGCCATGTGTCACAGTGTGATTGGTTGTAGTTTGGTGATGTGGCAAGTGTGTTGGTGTAGTTTTGTTGGTTAATTCTGGACCAATGAGAGACTGCCACATGGAAAGCCCAGAGGGCGCCATGTAGTACCTCCCAATGGCCTAGATAAACTTCGCACAGTAGAACAAAATTGTATGGAGGCGCCAGGGTTTGATCTCGCGACCACCTATCTGCAAACCACAATAATTAACGGACTCCACTACGTTTGTTGCTTAACCACTATAGTGCTCCACACATATTTAACGTGTATTGTATTGAAGGTTGGATGTTAAGGGGGGATAGTCTACAGGTCAGCCCTCCCCATGTGAACGCACCAACAGTTATCACAAATGGTTAACTGACGGCTCCATAAACCTTCACCCCAACGGTTACCGCAAAAATGTGAATGCAACAGATAACACACAGTTATGTTAACCTTCGATGGTTCCAATGCAAACCACACCATGATGGTTAAGGTTTTTCATGTGACACCACATGAAGCCACCAGGTTAGGGAACTGTTAGCGAAAACCGTGCCACGAGCCACAACATGTGGCCTCTGCATAAACTTCTGAAAATTATGAGACATTCAACCTTTAATCCGCGTGATTAGCGCTAATCTTGTAGTTAATCATGGGTTAACATTTAATTAAACTCAAGTATAAAATGACGGATTTTTGGCGGACTCCACTATTTTCGGGCCTGCCCCCAAATTTAGCGGCCCTAATTGGAATTTTTCTAGATTTGGAGGAGAATTTGTAGGGAAAAACTGTTTGAGCCATAACTGGAGCATTTTTCAACCAAATTAAGCTCAGGAAAAGGTGTTCCTAGCTAGTTTCAACATTCTAAACACATTGGTGTAGGTATCAAGAGAAGTAGAGCTTTGTAAACAACATTTTTTTCCATATTGAGCTAATACATAGGCCCAAGCCATGGACGCTGAACCAAGGAGATGTAGCCTAGGAGGGTGAACTCCTTCATTAAAACACTATGTTAAAGTGTTCAATTGATGGTTTTTTGTACTTTTTATTGTTGTTGTTCAAAATTGTTCTTTTAAGCTATTTTTCTCATGAATGTCACATTAAACTTGATGAAATTTACTTGTTTCAATCACCAAACAACCTAAGGAAACCTATGCATAGAAAACAATGAACACAAATGTGTTTATAAATTTGTAATTGAAATTAGCACAAAAAAATAACATTCAATAACATATCACATACTTTCATAAACACATAATTTTTAGTGTATAAATAAATATAAAAATATAATAGTTATATTACCTTGTTGTGCCAAGTACGTTGCCTTGTGACTAAACACACATGTCAGTCACATGTTCCAAAGATCAAGAAATCATATCCATTAATTTGAAATCAACCTTTACCAAGTCTAACAACCATGACATAATCAACAATCAACTCACATTCATCAAACATAATACATAATGCTACAACTATCACCTACTTACACTCAAGTACATATTAGTTGTTCTCAGCACATATGTGTTAGTGAAACCATCTCAAACAAGATAATTCCATGCAATCTTATAGATACAAACTCATATCATGCAACTATCCAAACATTGAAACAACAAATAGACAACATAATGTACGCCAAATGCTCAAACACCAAATCGATGACATAATCAAACATTCAAGAATGAAGTAGATGAAAAAAGCAAACTCATACCAAATAGGCAACATAATCAAACACTCAAACACCAAATAGACGACATAATCAAAATCATACCTCAATGTATATCAGGGGAGGCTATCTTGTCTACATAATCAATCTAGATTAGCATGATATAACTTCACAACATATCAACCCAAACATAATTAAGGTCATGATGTCCATAACAGTAACTCGCTAACATGTTCACATCATAAATTCATAAACAATTTCCATTGATGCATAACAATCACATATGCACAATCATTCTAGATTATTATGATGCAATATCACAAGCATATTGATTCATACCTGAATACCATAAGCATAGCCATACAAAGACCAATCGAGGTTATCATGATACATATAACATCAAGATCCTAAGTACAATGACCATAACCATCATGCATATGACATAATGCATATAACAACAAGTTACTATCCTTCATGACTAACCAACATAGGTACATATGATCAAATTGATTAACCAACATCTATCATGCATGTAACCACAACAACCATAGATTGACATAAATGTACACAACCCTAATGCTTATAACAATCATTAACCAACATACCTACATTTCAAACATACAATACATGTATGTCGATTTTCTCTTACCTCAAAGTCTAGTCTTGAAACCTCACTCTAATGATCTGCATCTCCTTCTCTATCTCAGAAAACACATCAACACCATAACATACCAATAGCATCATGATGACATAAACTCCATGCAATGACCTCATGCATTTAGCCCATCCCATCCACGTGTTTAAACCATGCTCTGATACCACTATGTGGTATCAGATATTACCCAAAGAGAGTGAAATCGGCTCTGATACCACTCTATAACATGCCTCCTCCCACATCTACCCACTTTCACTAGCTTACCCGGCGTAAACATGATATGAGAGGTTACTATGATATGACTCAATCTCCTTGATGACCTTAAGGAAATGGAGTCGACACAACAATACCTGACTAGCTTCCCTCAGGTGCCACAGGACCTCTAGGAGTAACTCAACCCCTCCAGATGTCCAATTCTTGAGACAAGTCACCTTTTCCCTGACCTAGAGACCCATTCGCTCAATTTCCAAGGCCTCTATGGGATTATGGGCTCCCAGTCGCTCCCATAGGTTTGTATCAGTGTGCATGTGGCCTTTCTCTTCTAGCATTATGCCAACAACTACGAGGATTGAAGATATTTTCTAGGGTTGTGGCTTAGCCTCTATCCAGAAATCTAGGAAAATTCTAGAACTCATAAAAGACATTAATACAATGTTCGTAAACCAAAAAATGGAACCAGTACTTGACCTGACCATCCCCAACCAGGACTGAAATTATGTCAGACACTTGGTAGATATGCAACCTACAAGTAATGAAGCAAGTCTGAACATAAGGGATTGAAAACTTATCTAAGGTTTAACAGGAAGGGTCACCACCTTCTCTCATTAGTTGTCTTAACACCAATTATATATTACATTCATTATTTATTCAGTTATGAGTGAAAACATGAGAATAGCCATGACTAAGATATATCATAAAACCATGCTTATAACCAACATATAACCAGATAAATAAAAATAAGAGAACATCCATTAAAGCCACATAATAACCAATACATTTCCTTATGAAAATCAAGAGAAACTTAGCTTTTATTAACCATAGGCAATTACCAGCGCATTCATTCTGATTTATGTGGCCCAATGTGTGTTCCTTCTACAGATGGTAATAAATATATGATGACATTTATTGATGACTTCACCATAATGTGTTGGGTTTATTTATTGAAGAAAAAATTTAAATCTTTTGAAACATTCAAAAACTTTCATGCATGGATTAAAAATTATGCACAATCTCATATTGGATCTATTCAATCTAATAATGGAAAAAAATATACATCAAATTAATTTGAAAAATATATTATCCAACATGGGATCAAACATCAAAGAATTGTGCCTTATAAACCCCAACAGAATAGAGTACCTGAAAGAATGAACATCACAATCTTAAATATGGTACGTTCCATGATGTTTTTCAAGAATGTTAAATTGATGTTTTGGGTTGACACAATTCTATGTTCTACGTATATAAATAATAGGTTTCCATATATTGCTATAAAAAAAATTACTCCCTATGAAATGTGGTATTGACACATTCCTTTAGTGAGGCATCTCAGGGTTTTTGGTTCCTTTAGTTATGCCTTGATGCCCAAGGAACAAGAAACAAACTTGGTGCAAAGAGTCACAAATGTATATTCTTGGGGTATTCAAACACCTCCAAAGCATAGCATCTCTATGATGAAGTGAATAAGAAGTTTATAATATCTAGAGATGTAATATTTCTTGAATCTTCCAAGACTGACAATGTTGTTGTGCGATAGCTTGATCACTAGGATAAATTTGGACATGAAAAGTATTTTCAAGAATTTGATAATGAAATTCCACATCTTGAAGTGGGGATCCCTATACTGAATCAATCTGTGGAATCTTCTTCTGAAACAGTGTCTTCCTCACATGAAGCTCCAGCCACTGATGACACTTTGAGTTATTTGATTGACAAAATTGGGAGACTAAATCTTGATCCAATCCCATCTTAGTCAACTAAGTAGCCTGGCTCACCTCAGAAAGGTTCTCCAAAATGGATGACAAAGACACTTGAAAGTGTTCGTCCTAATGAGGTTGGAAGCTCAATCAGACATAATGGAGGTGATGTAGACAGTCCTGACTCACCATTTGATAGGGATGTTTCTTATGATTATTAACTACATTTGTCTATATATTTCAACCAAATTCCTTCAAAGAAGTAACTTTGATTGATGAATGGAAAGAAGCGATGTAGAAAGAATATGATTCTTTGATAAAGAATGACACCTGGAAGCTGGTTGATCCTCCATTGGGAACCAAACCAATTGGTTGCAAGCGGGTCTTCAAGAACAAGTATAAATCAGATGGCTCACTTAACAAGCCCAAAGACAGACTTGTGGAAAAATGTTTTTCTCAGAAGGAAGGGATCGATTATGAGGAAAAATCCCCCCCACCACCCCCCCACAACAATTTAATGGGCTACCATCTAGACACTATTTTCCTTAGCAACTCAGAACGATTGGAAAGTCCATCAAATGGAGGTAAAAACTTCTTTCTTGAATGGAGATCTGAAAGATAATGTTTTTATGTCCCAAGCAGAAGGATTTGTTGTGAAGCGTCAGGAACACAAAGTATGCAAGCTTGTAAAATCCTTCATGGTATGAGAAGTTAAATGAGCATCTTTTGAAACTCAACTTCAAACATTACAATCTTGATGATGCAACTTTGTTTGTCAAGAAATTTGGAAAGACAACGGTATATCTTGTAATGTATGTAGATGGTTTTCTAATGAAAGGGAGCAATGAGAGCTACATTTCATCCATAAAGAAATAACTGAGGAAAGGTTTTGAAATGACATATTTGGGCTATGTTCACTAATATCTTGGTATTGAAGTAACTTAACATCCAAAGTTTATATTCCTCTCTCTGAAGAAGTACAATGGAGATTTGTTGAAGAAGTTTGGCATGGCTGATTGCAATCCTTTGACCACTCCAATGGAACAAAACTTAAAGCTCACATTCACTGAAGGAAACAAATATGATGATGCAACAAAGTATAGACAACTCATAGGAAGTCTCAACTACCTCAATACTACCAGACTTGACATTTCATTTGTTGTTGGAATCCCCTCTAGGTTTATGCAAAAGCCTTGTGAGGGTCATTGGTATGATGCAAAAAGAGTTCTAAAGTACTTGAATGCTCAGCAGCTCAACTCACTAGCTTATTAACTATGATATTCTGGCATCATCTCTCTTTAACTATCGGCTCCTGCATTCTGGAAAAAATGAGCATCTTCTGAAACTCAACTTCAAACATTACAATCTTGATGATGCAACCTTATTTATCAAGAAAGTTGGAAAAACAACGGTATATCTTGTGGTGTATGTAGATGGTTTTCTAATGAAAGGGAGCAATGAGAGCTACATTTCATCCATAAAGAAATAACTGAGGAAAGGTTTTGAAATGACATATTTGGGCTATGTTCACTAATATCTTAGTATTGAAGTAACTCAACATCCAAAGTTTATATTCCTCTCTCTGAAGAAGTACAATGGAGATTTGTTGAAGAAGTTTGGCATGGCTGATTGCAATCCTTTGACCACTCCAATGGAACAAAACTTAAAGCTCACATTCACTGAAGGAAACGAATCTGAGGATGCAACAAAGTATAGACAACTCGTAGGAAGTCTCAACTACCTGAATACTACTAGACCTGACATTTCGTTTGTTGTTTGAATCCCCTCTAGGTTTATGCAAAAGTCTTGTGAGGGCCATTGGTATGATGCAAAAAGAGTTCTAAAGTACTTGAAGGGAACTCAAGACTTTGGACTCAAGTATACAAAGGTGGGTGACTTCAGCTTGAGTGGATACACTAATTCAAATTTCAATGGATATAAAGAAACTAGGGTATCTACTTCAGGTTATGTTAAGAGTTTTAGATCAGGAGTTTTCCCCTGGAGGTCATGCAAACAATCAATTCAAGCAAATTCCACAACTGAGGTAGAATATGTGGTAGCAACAAAGGAAATTGTGTGGCTCAAGAAAAAATTGGAAGATTTGTAAAAGAAATAAGTGCATTCGACTCCTATTTTGATTGACAACACTTTTTAAATAAGGCTTTTCAAAAATTTGAAGTTCCATGATCGAACAAAGAAAATAAATACAAAATACCACATGATTCGATAACATGTTGAGGCCAAAGTAATCCACCTATGACATTGTTTCACAAATGAGCATATTGCAGACATCTTCACCAAAGCACTTGGAAGGGAAAAGTTTGAATGATTCAAATAATTCTTGGACTCACCAAAATCCATTCAAATTAAGGGGGGGAATGTTGACACCTAATATTTGGGATTAGGTAAATCCATGTAAATATTGTAAATAGAAAAATAAAGAGAATTAGAAGATGAAGAGACATTGGAAGATGAAACCCAATAGTCTCCCTCTCCATGCATACATATATGTTCTATCTTGATGAAATAACAAAAAATTCAATTGGAGTTAATCCTAGCCTGACAGAGATGTGCATGGCCTGATGACCCCTTTGTCAAGTAGCTCTTGAATTTTCTTCTCGATTTCTTCGTTCTCCAAAAATGACATTATGTACATGCCAACATTTGGAAGTGGTGCATCCTGCCGCAAATGAATCTCATGTTGGATTCCTCTTTTAGGAGGAAACCCTTTAGGTTCCTGAAACATCTTGTCATAAGTTTTAACAACTTCAACCAACTCATGCTTGATTTTAGAATCACATCCTATAAAAGCTTCATATTCAGCAGTGTCTTTAACTTTAATCATCAACAACACAAAATTCTTACTATAATTTACAAGCCTTTTCATCTAACCAACACTTATAAGAGATAAGTTCATCTTCTTGCAATGTCCTCTAACAATATACTCAACTCCATCTTTAAAAATATGATATTGTTCTCATGATGATATAATATGACTTTTCGGTGATACAAGTATGGACTCCCTAAAAAAATCACACATATGTCAAGAGGTACAACATCAAGTTCTACCTCATCAATAAAATTTGCAGTGACGGAGAATTTAAGTTTACATTTTCTTGTCACTTGTAAATTGGTTTCATCACATACCCAACCCAAAGGGTAAGGTTTAGTATGAGGTGTATTTTCTAAGTTTAGTTTCTTGACAATAGCTTCAAAAATCAAATCGACATGGGGTCCACTATCAAACAAGGTATCAATTTTTGTATGTTTAGTAATGACCCTGATATGGAAAATCTCAATTGTTTCTTTAATTTTGACACTCAATAGACTTACTAGAAGAAATAATGCTTCCATTAGAAGCTTTACCTTTCATTCCCATGGTTATGATTTTGGTCTCGTCACTTGAATCAGATCCTAGATCTTGTTGAATTATTGCAGCAATATTTTGTTTCCCCTTGTTGTCAAACTTCTTTGGTCTCATTTCTGGATGTAGTTTCCAACAATGGTCTTCATCATGGCCTTATTTTGAGCAATGTTTATAGGTAAGTTTACCTCCCTCTTTCTTTATTGTAGCATTATTTTTTCCTTTGCCTTCAAACTTCCCCTTTCCTTTGTCTCCAATTTGGATGGTTTCTTGCTAGTCTCTTGAGGAACATTCTTGCCTCTTGTTTCTAAATGATTTTCCTGAACACATACTTCATCTAGATTGGTGGGATTAAACATAAGTATGGTATGTATCAAATAACTATGTAATTCACCTATGCATTTAAGGAGAATGTCTTGTGAAGATAAATCAACACCCAATCTTAAAGCTCTTCTTCTAAATTATTGTATGTAACTTTGGACACTCTGACCATTAGCTTGTCTAAAAAAATTTCAATCCATAATTTGTTTTTGAATGTAGGATAATGGATAAAATTTCCTTCTTAATGCAGCTATAAAATCATTCCATGAAGAGATAGTTTTACCATTGTTCTTCAAATCTTCTAAAGTTCTGGCCTCCCACCAGATAAGGGTTGCAACATCCAAACGAAGAGAAGCAAGATGGATCTTTGTAACATCATCCTTAATCCTTTGAATCCTAAAATAGACTTAAATTTGATGAACCCAATTATCCAACTTTTCAGTATTTACTTCCCCATTGTACAAAGGCAATTCAAACTTGACATCAAGCTTCAATAATGGAGACTTATCATGTCCTTTTGGAGATCTAGGAAGAGTATGTCTAGGTGTTGAAGGAGGTGAATAAGGAGGTGAGGATGAAGGTTAATATGGAGGTGAAGGAGGAGGTGGAGGTGGAGGGTTGCTCCAATCACCACCATTACTTTTTTGTTGGTTTGAACTCTCTCCTTACAACCTTGTTGGTCTCTCTTCATACAACTCTCTTACCATCTATGACATATCATAGAAAGCCTTTCTGAAAACTCTCTCATCCTCACACATTAATTCTTGTCCTTCTTCATGTGCCATGACTGGTGGGGTTCTTGGAGTTTGTGACCTCCTTGAGCCAATTTTGTTGAGTATGGAGCATGATCGTTTAGAGGTCTTTGTTTCAGCCAGATGTATACCCCAGGAAGTTTGTACACCCCTCCACGCAGGGGGGTGCGGGGGGTACTTGTACCCCCCACGGGGGCTTCGAGGGCAGTGCCCCCGAAGCTAAAAACAGATGTAAAATTGCCTTGTAAAAGTATAGTAATTTCTAGTCAATCTGGGTCATTCATTAGGCGGATGATCTGACGGTAGAACTTATGTTTAATTTAGGGTTTTTTTTTTTGCCCTAGAATGCAACCCCTCTCTTTGTATGAGGGCATTGTACTTGAGGCTGTGTAATAGATGTGTATTCTCTGAGAGAGAAGTAGAGAGGTGAGACTGTGAGAGAAAACAGAGGATATTACAGCGGATCTGCTGTAGGTTGTGTCTCTTCATTTCGCTGGATAATAGAAAGGAAGGACTGGTTGTTCGAGGTGGATGTAGCCCAAACTGGGTGAACCACGTATATCTATGTCTCTCTTGTTTTATGTGCTTTCCATGTTTATATTTCTGCAATATTTTATGTATTCCATTGCTCTATAATATATAATTTTCTAACAACTGGTATCAGAGCCGAAGGTCTATTTGGCTGATAAACTCGCAGGAAAGAAGGGTTCCTCGTTCGAGTGGGAGCAATGGCAGAAGATGGCAAGTTTAGGGTCGAGAAATTTAACGTCCAAAACTTCTCGCTGCAAAAGATGCAGATGGAAGATTATCTATATCAAAAAGATATATACCTACCTTTGGGTGGAAAAACAAAGATGCCGACGAGTGTGACAGATGAAGAATGGAACCTTCTTGATAGAAACACACTTGAAACAGTACAGTTGTGCCTCACAACGTCAGTCGGCTTTAACATTTCAAAGAAAACAACGACAGAGGGTTTGATTAAGGCATTGGAGAAACTATATGAAAAACCCTCAACCTCAAACAAGGTATTTCTTATGAAACAGTTATTTAATATGAAGATGTTGGAAGGTGGATCTGTTGCAGAACATTTAAATGATTTTAATGCTGTTACAAGTCAGTTATGTTCTGTCGGGGTAAACTTTGATGATGAAGTTAGAGCTTTGTTATTCTTGTGCTCATTACGAGAAAGTTGGAATGGTTTAGTAATAGCCATTAGTAACTCTGTTTCTGGATCTAGTAATTTAAAGTTTGATGATGTTGTCAGTGCTATCCTTAGTGAGGAAATGTGACGGAAAAGCTCCGGTGAAACATCGAGTAATGCTTTGAGTGCAGAGTCTAGGGGAAGAAAAATGGAAAGAGGAAAGAGTTCAGGATATCGCAATAAATCAAGGAAAGGAAGATCCAAGTCCAGATCAGGGATAGTGTGCTAGAAATGTGGAAAGAAAGGACACCTAGAGAAAGACTGTAGATCTCGAAAGGGAAAAGAAGGAGATGCGCAGCAAGAAAACAGTCATGAAGCAAATGTGACAGGTGAGGTGTTACAAGATTCTTTGATTCTCTCTTTCGAAAATATTACTAATTCCTGGGTGGTAGATTCAGGGGCCTCATTCCATGCCACACCTGATAATAAATACTTTCATGACTATGTTCAAGGAGATTTTGGAAAAGTTCGTTTGGGTGATGATAAACCCTGTAAAATTGTTGGAATGGGTAAGGTTCTTGTAAAACAATAGAATGGAAACC